>JANHAO010003739.1:0-25560 GCA_026873985.1 Saraca asoca | reverse complement strand
AATGAATTTGAGAGAAACACTTTTCCATTCTAAACACAATGAGAGTTGTGAGAAGAGCCTTCCTTGTAAAGTCTACCAAGTTGATATACCTTTTAATGAAATAACCTTGCTAACTGGTTTGAGTTTTGAATTGTAAAGAATGAGCTCCAAGATGCTATGTGTCCTGAATTTTGCTTACATCCTTTTTTGTAATAAAATTCTCATCATTGCTGAAAACTCTCAGGGTCTTGAATCTTTTTGCTATTTTGACCCATATATTTTGTTTTATGTTTTTCCCGAGAGTGCAAAAGCTAAGTGTGGGGGAATTTGATAATAAAATATTTTACTCATTTAATTGTCCTCTCACTAAGATTTTTAAGGTCCAAACTGACTTATTTCAGCTGTGTTATTACATGTTCATGGTGTGGTGTCAATTGGCATCATTAGAGAAAATTCTATAGTATTTGGCCTTTTGAGTAGTTTCTGTATTTTGGCTATAACTTGCGTTACAATTTTCCAATTAATGTGATTCTTATCTTGTAGGAAATCTAAGACATGGCTCTACAACTTTCATGAAGACCTCCAAAGCTGAATTTCACAACTGTATATCTAAAATTGGAGCTCAATCTAAAACTAGAATGCTTTCTTAGTCTATCTCGTGTAGCTCGACCTCTAAGCACTCATCAGGCAATATTTGGAGCTGTAGAAGTTCAAATGAGGTCAAACTAAGCCTAAATGGAAGCTAAGACACAAGGATACAAATCTTATGCGGATTTTTAGACTTGAATAGATCAATTTGGGTGTGCAAGTTAAGCTGCAAAACTAAGGCAGAATACTGCTAGATGGGCCTCTGCAGAATTAGATTTTTAGGCCCCATTTGACAAGAAACTTGAGCCTAATGACCATCCTTTGCACTAGCTCCACACTTAACCAACTATAAGTCAATAAGTTAGCAAAAAAACTAGAGAACCAGTCTATAATGGCACAATTCACACAAAGGGAGTGGTAGCAGAAGATGATAGCAAGTAAACCAAACTACACCAGCCCATCATGATTGCCCCTACTCCACCAACTAGTAGCTAGCTTCTTTTCCTGGTTAAGCACTCTTCTGCTAAAGTTTTTACAGAGTTTTTTAGAGAATTTTTAAGGAGTGAACAGAACATTTTTTCTTCTTTTCTTTGTAATTTACTATCTTCCATGGAAGGCTGAAAACTTGTAATCAGTCCAAGGGATTAACAACTTGAAGATTAATGCTGAGATCTTGCTTTCACCTTGCAATTCAATTGTTTGTCATTTCTTCTCCTTTCCTCTCTATTTTGCTAAGAATTTTGAATTTAATGGCTTCATTTGATTTGGATATTAATATGATTATTACTTAATAATCACTTATAGAAAGAGGATGCTAGAAATTAATTAATGCATTGAGCTTTTGATGGATTGTTTACTTGGCTGAGTTCTGATTTTTTTAGGATGATTTTGGTTTAATTGGATGCTTAATCTTTTTAACCTTAATCAATCAAATGCTAGATGCTTATCTAGTAGAGAACTCGTAAATCATTTCAAGGCTTCTTGCTATGATTTAAGGCCAAAAATATGATCAACAATTAGATGAATATCTAGTGATCAAGGATGCATTAATCTCAAGTTCAGTTGATTCCCATGGGTTGGTTCTTTGTTTACCATTGTTTACATTTTTGCATTGTTGTTTGCTGCTATTATAGTTACTGTCAATCCCCTCTTCCATTTTCATCTCTTAATTTAATTGCTATCATTAGAATTATCTATAGGCTCAACTTGGTGTTGCCTTATACTACAAGTTGTAAGTTAGATCGGTTATAAATTTCTAATTTTGATTGGATTCAGCAACCATCAAAGTGCTAGCTCCAGAGGAGATGCCAATCAAAGAAGTAACTTAGCACTCTAATTCAGTTCACTCTTCCAACTTACAGCCCAGATTGGAGGTCTACCAAACTCACAAGGATGATATCACACCTTACTCCATAGGCCCAAGAGTTCGAGTGAACCCGATAGGGACAGGCACGTGGAAGTCAACCATGAGCGCATTTGGGTCACAGTTCGATGTGAGGATAATGATGGAGATAATCAACAATGTAAGGGTTCATGTCGAGTTGGAGGCTCGGACAGGGCTAGTTAGGGACATATTCCAGATTGATACTCATCAGATCACAGGCATAGGGGAAGACATGGAACCCCAGATTGCCATTCCCATGACCAAGAAAGTGTAAGGAGCCGACGATCTCCCAGTCGATAATATGAGGCATAGGACCCGATGGTAGAAATGCTACTTCAAAAGGTATAGCAATTAGAAGAATGCCCTCTAGCTTTGGACTGTCAAGATCATTATGAGGAGAGGATGCCATTCACTAGGGAGATCGAGACAAAGCATCTCCCTCACCGATTCAAGATCCCCACTATCCCTTAGTGACCCATACAACCACCTTGATATATTCAATGTACAGATGGATCTTTAGACGACCAGTTCTCTGGTCAAGTGCCACGTCTTCCCAGCCACTCTTGGAGACATACCTTGAAATATGGCTCAAGAATCTCCTAACTCACAGCATTGATAGTTAAGGAGAGTGCCAGAGGAGATTCATCAACCAGTACAAGGCACTAAGAAGGCAGCTTGCATTGTCCTACCACCTTGCAATGGTCTTTCAAGAATCATTAAAAGACTACATCACCAGGTTCAGAAGTGAGGTTAGTAACGTGGAGAATCCCTCAGATGAGAGTATCCTAATAGTGATCTCAGCAGGACTCCACAAGGATAGAAAGTTGTAAGATAGCATATACAAGTCGCTAGTAAGGGACCTGGGTGAGTTTTATAAGCGAGTTAGGAGACCTTGGGCCCTAAGAAGTTCAATCAGAAAGATGAGATGAGTAACTCCAACTAGAATAAAAAGAAGAGCAATGGTGAGAATGGCAAGGAGAGTTAGAAGGATGGCTCTAATAATCAAGCTACAAAAAAGGCTAAGAAAGGTCACCATGATAGCTATAGCATCCTATCAAACACTCAGGATAGGATATTTGTGATGAAGAAGAATAAGGAAGACTTCAGGAAGCCCAATCCCATAAGGACTCCCAATAGGTTAAAAAATAAAGACAAGTTTTGTGCCTACCACAATGAAGTCGAGCACAATATTTCAGATTATTGGGCACTTAAAGATGCGATTAAAGATTTGATCAATAGAGGTCACTTGAGAGACTATATGATATAACCTGTGGTATAGTGACCTCAGCAACCCCAATAACCAATACAATAGTAGCCCTAGCGGGCTCCTGAGTAAGAGCAGACACCTACAATAAGACCCATATTCATGATCCATGATGGGCCTCACATCGTAGGTACCTCAAACAAGTCACACAAATGCTACGTGCAAGAAGCAAATCACGTCTTGCTCATAGGTCACAATGAATTTGAAGGACCTACTAAGAAAGTAAGGATGACCTCAGATAGTATCACCTTTATGGATAAACATGCATGAGGAGTACATTCTCCCTATGATGATACACTAGTCATCTGAGCTAGAATTGGCAATGCAAAGGTGCAAAGAATAATGATCGGTACTGAAAGCTCGGTAAATGTCATGTATAAGGGATGCTTTGAACAGGTGGGTTTGAGTATGGGCCAATTAAAGCCTTCCTTAGAGCCCTCTTATGGCTACACAAGTGATGCAATTGTACCAACATGGTAGATTAGGCTTCCCATTACTCTTAAGGATTCAGATTGGTAATCCACCATCTTGGCAAACTTTTTGATTATTGACTATCCCCCAACATATAATATGGTGCTGAGGTGACCTGCGATGAATGAACTAGACATGGTCACATCAACTAGGATGTTTACCATTAGATTCTCAGCCCCTAATGGAGTTGGATGTGTAAGAGGTAAGCAACACAAAACCCGACACTGCTATAAGGATGTAGTCAAGCTAGGGGTGAGGGGGAAGAAAGTTAATGTGGTTTCTACCTGAGAACCACTAGTTGTGAGAATCACAGGGGTCGACCCCCATGAGATGGATGCAAACAAAGCAACTAGTCTAGTGAAGGAGCTTGAAGAGTATAGGTCAGTGAGATAGATGCTAAAAGATGCCTCAAGCTAGGAAAAAACTTGTCCCTATATGTGAAAACTCAGCTAGCTGAATTTCTTAAGGCAAACTTGGACATCTTCGCTTGGAACCATGAGGACATGTTAAGGATTAACCCTGGGGTTGTGTCATATAAGCTCAACATTGACCCTCATCATAAGCCAGTTTGCCAGAAGAGGAGGCTAATGACTGCTAAGCATTACGTTGCTCTAAAAGAAGAAGTAGATAAACTATTAGCTAAAAAGTTTATCCAAGAAACTTACTACCCGACCTGGGTGGCCAACCCTTAAAGAAGAAGAATGGGAAATAGAGAACTTACATTGATTTCACAGACCTTAATAAGGCATGTCCAAAGGATAGCTTCCCCCTACCAAGGATTGATCAACTCGTGGATGTAACTATTGATCATTAGCTCCTCAGCTTCATGGATGCTTACTCAGGGTATAATCAAATCCCTATGAACCCATAAGATGAGGAGCATACCTCGTTCATCATCAAAAATGCAAGCTATACTACTATAAAATGATGCCTTTCAGACTAAAGAATGTAAGGGCAACCTACGAGCAATTAGTTAATATGATATTTGAGGAACAAATCGGGAAGACAATGGAGGTGTATGTGGATGACATGCTAGTGAAGTCTAAACAGGTCACAAACCATGTGCGTGATCTGGAGGGAAACATTCCAAATTCTGAGGAGATATCAAATGAAGTTGATCCACTCAAGTGTGCATTTGGGGTAGCTTCAGGAAAGTTCCTTGGATTCATGGTCAATAATAGGGGAATTAAGGCGAACCTTGTGAAGATGAAGGCACTTATTGACATCGGATCCCCTACTAGAATCAAGGATGTACAAAACCTTAATGGCTAGGTTGTAGTACTTAGCATATTTATCTCGATAGTGACAAACAAGTGCATTCCCTTTTTTGATGTACTAAAGAAAGCAAAGCAGTTTGAGTGGACTGAGCATGCTCTTAGTGCAGCCTTGATATGAGAAGAAGGTGGAGCTCAATTTCTAGTTTATTATGTGAGCAAGAGGCTACTAGATGCTGAGGTGAGGTACTTGTCAATGGAGAAGCCTGCTTACTACCTTGTGATCGCATCAACGAGGCTGGGACCTTACTTCCAAGCATATGGCATTGAGCTGCTCATGCAGCTCCCACTTAGGTAGATCTTATAGAAGATAGATACCTCAGGTCGTCTACTTAAGTGGGCAGTCAAGCAAGCCCAGTTCAACATTGAGTATAGGCTAATACCAACGATCAAAGGGCAAGCCTTGGTGGATTTTATTGGGGAGTTCACAAGGCCCACAGAAGAAGAAGCAGTGGCCTCAGAGGTTCCATATTGGGAGTTGTATGTTAACAGGTCATCAAGTAAGTAAAAGGCTAGGGCAAAAATGCTTTTGATCAGCCTAGAGGGATATAAAATCCTCTATGTGATGAGATTTGGTTTTCAAGCCACAACTAATGAAGCAAAATATGAAGCATTGTTGGTAGGGCTCCACCTGGAAAAAGATATGTGAGCTGAAAATCTAAAGATATTTAGTGATTCCCAACTTGTAGTCTATCACGTATGAGGTGAATATCAGACGAGGGGGTCGAAGATGGATATCTACCTTTAGAAGGTTCAAGAATTGCTTAGTTCTTTCCAAAGGTATGAGGTAAATCAAATTCCATAAACCTAGAACATGTATACAGATGCATTAGCTCGCTTGACCATAACCAAAGATGCAGACTTCTTGGGGGCAATCCCAATGGAGTTCCTTCCATCACCAAGCACGGAGTAGAAAGATACCGTGATAGCAGTTACCGTGGCATAAGACTCATGGATGGGTCTGATCTTAGATTACCTGCAAGATGGCAAGCTACTAGAAGATAAGCTAAAAGCATGTCATTTACGAGCTCGAGTAATTAGATACTGTATCTAAAATGACATGCTATATAAAAGGGGATTTTTAGCTCCACTCCTAAAATGCATAGATGGCCATGATTATGACACTGTCAATTCACACCAACCATTGCAGGAATCATGCTAGAAGGCTATCTCTAGCTCAAAAAGCACTTCGATAGGGATTTTACTGGCCTACAATGAAGCAGGATGCGATTCACCTCATTAGGAAGTGCGACAAGTGCCAAAGTTTCACCAAAATCCTATGAGCTCCACCAGCCTACCTACAATAGATGGTTAGTTCATGGCCCTTCATGATCTAGGGCATGGACCTGATTAGAGCACTCCTAATAGGTTGCAGGAAGTGCAAGCATGCAGTGGTTGCTATGGATTATTTCACCAAGTCGGTAGAGGTAAAGGAACTAGCGAAGATCTCTACCTTGAAGATTGAAAAGTTTGTGTGAACTAACATCATTTATAGGTTTAGAGTTCTTCAATAGATCATAATTGATAATAAGACCCAATTCAACAATGAGCAGTTTATCAAGTTCTACAACAATTTCAAGATTATAAAGAGTTTCTCAGCTCTAGACTATCTTTAGGCTAATAGACAAGTCAAGGCGGTTAACAAGATTATTAAACAAATCTTGAAGATGAGGTTGGAGGCCAAGACAAGTTGTAGAAGGTGCTTTGAGCTGATAAAACCACAGCTCATAGCACCATAAGAGAAACTCCCTTCTCGATGGTTTACAGATCCGAGGCTATAATCCTAGTAGAACTTGAGATAACTTCATAATGAAGAGCTACCTTTAATCTAGAGGATAACAATCAATTACTCACTATAAACCTTGACCTTACAAAAAAGACTAGAGAAATAGCTCGCCTCAGGATCGTGACCTATCAGTAACGGGTTATGAGATACTATAGGAGGAAGGTCTGAGTTTGGAACTATAAAATTGGTGATCTCGTACTATGCCTTATTCTTTGTGGAGCTTGCAAAGCCTATGATGGGACACTAGGTATGAACTGGGAGGGCCTATACATCATCAAGGAAGACTTGGGGAATAGAGCTTATCACTTAACAAATATGAATAGAGCTGAAGTTCCACAAGCTTGAAACCCTGAACATCTATGCCTATATTTTCAATAAATTTAAGATATCCCTTCTAATCTTGTAATGTTATTCAAATATTAATAAAAGTACCCAAGTTTGTCCTCAAATTTTTATGTCTGTGATTACTAATTTTTGAATAAATTTTCAATAAAGTATTATACAAGAAGCAAGCTATTCTTAGGATTAAAAGAGACATGGTTTGCTAGCTGGGGCCCATTCAAGTCAACCTGAAAGTCTTTGTTTGTGGCTTATTGAGCATTCATCTTGGTTCTAATCCAAACAAAGTCATGGTTTACTGGTTGAGGTCCATTCATGTTAACCTATGTGTTATCATTGGTGACCTACTAGGCATTCAACTTGACTAATATTCATTAAGTCATGGTTTGCTAGCTAGGGCCCATTCATGTCGACCTACAAGTCGTTGTTTGTGGCTTATTGAGCATTTAACTTGACTAATATTTATTAAGCCATGGTTTGTGAGCTGAGGCGCATTTATGTTAACCTTTGAGTTATCATCTATGACCTACTGAGTATTCAACTTAGCATTAACTTGGTGATTTTTGTTATCATCATGATTAACAAAGTTATAATTTAATTATTTCTTTATTTTATTTAAAGTTGACTACTATTGAAACTTAGAAGAATAAAGCAAGAAAATTATAAAAGAAAAAGTTCATTAAAAACCTTATTCAACGAGGTGAATGTACATATGAAAATTCAAAAAATAAAACTCAAAATTACATCTTGTTTAGATTGCAACAGTTGTGACTTAAAAGGAAGGCTAGTCCTTAGGAGCTGTACTCTGGAGAGCTAGAGGGTCGACATATGGGCAAACAGGTCATCCATCATTTGGTCATCAATAGCTGCCTTAGCTATCTCCATGACCTGTGAGTTGCTCTCTCCTTGAGTTACACCCTAAGCAGGAGCAACTCCACCTATAGCCTTCACACCCTTAGTTAGAGGAGCTATCTTCTTGGCCTCCTCAAAGTCCTCAATATCCTTGTGAACATCCCTACCAAAAAAGGAGAAGTCTATCTTTGGGTGCTCCTTCCACAAGGTGTACAAGAAGCCAACGGTGGTTTTAGACACCACATCTTCATCCATTTTCATGACTGGTGCAATGGTCTCTACCCTAACTTGAGTAGTCTTCTCTCTTACCTGAGTAACCTCTTTCATGGTCACCTCTTTCTCCTTCTCCATAGCCTCAACTCATCACACCACTGCGTCCAGCTCGTTCTTCACTCGCGATAACTCGTCAATGACCTTATTGAGATTTGAAGTAAAAGTGGATATGATAGCTTCACAATTTGCCTCCTCGTGAGACAGGGCCTCATCTACTTCCTTCTTGGCCACCTTAGCATTTCTCAACTAGATCTCAAGTAGTTGTGTTCTATTTCTCAGCCCCAATGCCTCAAGTATCATGGTAGCTAGGTCACTCTCAAGCTTTTTCATTTCCTTTTCCCAAGCTAAAAGCTCGTCCCTTAGCTTTATCGCCCTCGGTGCACTCTAAGAAACCAAGTGGTTAAGTTACCTAGTAAATAAGCAAAAGAACCAAGGTGAAAGAATTGAACTTATTAGTATACCACGACAAGCTATATAACTTATCAAGCCCTTACCAAATATCTCCTTCGACTCCAATGGCTTGGTGTGGGTCCCCAGGATCAAGTCCACATTTTCCCAGAGGAAGTCGTAATAATCCCTTGCCTTAGGGCCAAAGTCGTCAATCACTTTTGGGGTGTGACCTTAGGTGCCACTTGTTTAGTTATAGCCATCACTTTCTTCCCCTTGTCCACCTTTTGCTTCTTGGCAGGGGGCTTGGATGGGGACTTTGCTTTCGCCCCATCACTAGGAGTAATTAAACCTACACCAGGAGGAGCTTTCACTAACTCATTTGGGACCTTGACCACCTTAGGCTGTGAAGTGGGAACCAGTGCCTGCGAGGTCCTTGCTACTATTGCCAAGGAAAAAGGTTAATTTGTAGCAATAGAGGCTATAGCAATAGCAAGAGCTAATATGGTCGTGGTAGTAATAGGATCAGTAGACTGAGTAGAAAGAGGGGCTAGTGGCATAAGAAGGTTGAGCCTCACCATATCTACGTACTCCCAAAAGTTAGTTGGGCTAACCACCTTAATTATATGAGCTTCAATGTCTTTGGTGCTGTCAAGGAGCTCAACGTTCAAAGCTAGAGCAAGCTTATGAGAGCACAAGAGGTCTTCATCAAATTTGAGGTCATTCTTGAGGCTATCCATAGCAGCAAATTAGCCAAGTACTTCAACTTCCTCTACCCCTAATATCGGCTTGGCCTTACTAGCTCCATCTATGAAATGAAATAGAATGTCAAAGCAAAAATAAAATAAATATATGTACTCATGCAAGCTCACATATCTTCAACTCACTTACCAAGAGTAAGGATAAACCCAAAGTTGTGAAGATGAAGAAGAGATAGGTAAGAAATATAAAATTAATGGGTTTTATAGCTCCCCACCTTAGACTTGTCCTTTGCATCACCTTAGGGCAAGAATTTTTTATGGTCGATCTGGCAAGCTGTGAGGTAGTATATCCTATCTCACTAACTTGACTTGCCACTACCTGTACCCTTGATATAGTAAAGGTAGTAGAGAACCCTTGCAGAAGGAAGTGGGAGGTTATTCCTAGGATAAAAAAGAACAAAGGAGGTGAGTTAGGTGTGAGCTAGAAGAGGCAAAGTTTTAATTTATTTAACAAATTAATAATATAAGAGTGAACTGGAAACCTAAGCCCAGCATCAAGATGGTGGGTGCTAATAGCAATAAATTCTAGAAGAGGATAAGCTATGTGGTCATCAGGTGAAGCTACCATAATGTGACAACCCTTAAGGAAACGGTACATTATAGCTATTCCCTTACTTAAGCTCATCAAGCTTAATAGTTGAAGCATGGTGAATAAACACCATGTGAGTAGGAGGCTTCTCTCTCCTTGTAGCCTGCTGACCCTCAGTGGGGTCAGGATAAGCTACAAACTCCATAATGACCTCACCACTCCCAGAGGCCACTTTTTTGATGACACATACCTACTTTTCACTCTAATTTGGAGAGTCGAGAATGTGAACACTCCCTACTTGATAACCACAGTGCTTATAAACTACAGACATCTACATAGAAGAGGGAATAGTCAGGTCGGTACAAGTAACCATACCTAAAAGCTAAGGCTTCTATCTGCTAACAAGGAATTTCCTATACAACAGGTCATGCATGCCTTATATCACCACACTTGAGACCCAGATCATTAAAAACATGGGAGGCTTGACTAATGAGCACTAAAACTTTGGGGACAGGTAGAAAGCTAAATTCAACAATCTATAACCCTAAAACCTACAAGTATTTTGTCAAACAAATTGCATGCCAACTTCCACAAACAACAAAAGATGTGCAAATAAGCATTTAACATAATCAACCAACATGCAAAATTTCTTAGCAACTAACAGGCACACACCACTAAACTCTCCAAGCATCAAGACATCAAAAACTCATAAAGCAAGGCATTCGTAAAAAATAGAAGCCTAGAGTCAAGGGTGTGCTGAGAGAACTTATTGTATTAATGGAATGAGAAAAGTTCTAAGAAGGGAATGATGTGCAAGACTGGTCTCTGGCAGCTTGAATCCAAAGTACTCTGTTGCAAATTTGGCGAACCAAAAAAGCAAAAAATGGTGGCGAGTGTTTGTGAGTTTGAGAGAAAAGTAAGAAGCAGAGTGTTAGGTTTCAAAAATGACAAGTAAGAGGGAAAAAGGGTTTTCTCTCACCTTATATAGCTCACATAGCCTTACCATTAGATTTGGAGACTAATCAACTACCCTTGGTCTGACAGTCTAGCTAATAACAAGGCTTAGTCATCACTACTTTATTGATTATGGAAGAACGTGCACATTAAATAATGGTAATGATAGCATAGATAGAGTGATGGGATAAAATTCTAAACAATGGCATGGCAGATCATAATCACTAGCTTTTACCAACAAATTACAACTCACAATCCAAAGGTCGTAATAAAAGCTGAGGGACTAATGTTGTGGGTTTTTTTAAAGCCATACAAATGGGCTAGTAAAAGCTCAATAAACAAACTCAGCTGATAAGGGACTAGCTCATCCAAGATTGAGGTCACTGGAATAAGTCATTAGGCTACCAAATGTGAACTCAAATCGCTAGTTAACAAGGGTTAAAGCAACATTATGCGTAGCTTCAAGTCGTTGAGGACAAGTTCTAGCCCGTAGCTCGAAGCATGCTTTCCCAGCCATCATCCAGAAGCTCACAATGATTCAATCCGAGAAGGAGTCAATTTTTAGAATAAAAAATTAATTAATAAAAATCCATTTCTAAATTAAATATTGTCTATTATAGAGGTGTAATCAATTCATGATTCTTTTCCATTACATTCAAATTGTAATGCCCCAACCACAATAAATAGGGATTGAAATCATTATACAAGGGGGTGAAAAAGATATATTATTACTCGACCAAACTACATAGAAATGAATAGTCGTGGACGTAGGCATTAATTTAAGCCGAACTATGTTAAAAACTTCCTGGTGTCTTCTTCTTGTTATCTTACATTCTAGATCTGCAATTTGGGCTTTAGACTTTAGTTGATTAGATTTGTATGTCAACATCTTCCATGTTCCTTTTGTCCCCTACCTAACTTAATGGCTTGATTGTCTAATCCAGTATGAAATCTTCCTTTTCCCTCAAGTCCAACTTCTACTTCTCTTTCATCAAATATTCATTGCTATTATAGATCATTCTCCCTACATAAGGAACTCACAACTTTAAGTATCCTCAAAACCTCTTAACCTTCTTTTCAATTCATAACGAACACGAAGTTAGAGAAAATTTTTAGAGAGATTGACATATAATTTGTCATAAATTTTTATAAAAATATTTTAATTCTTTTTAGGATTATATATGAATTAAAAAAATAAAAAACATGATGGAAATTTTTTGATTTCCCAAATTTTGGCCCCTACACTTCAACTACAATTCATAGTTGATCGATAATGACATTGTTTTAAATTATGTTATGCAATTGTAATATTGCATTGAATCAATCTTTGTAATCATAATTTTTATGTTACAACAATTGCATTTGTCTAAATTTATTTGTATTTTCTTATAATTTTATTTTTTACAACATAATTACCATCACAACATAGAACAATCATTGATAATAATTGTGGAAGCATTCCCCACATGCATTAACACACCCAAAGAACTACCGTTGATGAATATAAATTAATAGCCCAAGTGCATAAAGACATGTGGCACTACACACTGTCATGTGATCCCAAGTAAAAATCTGCTAGCTAAGAATGGTTACACTATTAGCAAACAATTGAATGACTATTTTGCCCTTATTACTATGAATAGCCAAATATGAAAACAATTTTCAAATTTTAAATACTTCACTCGTAACAACCTTTGAAGTTAGATAGAACTACAGTAAGTCAGATCAATATTACATTGAGAGTAAGTTAGGTTAGAACTCAAAATTTGAACTGAATTGGAACTACTTGATAGGTTGGACTAGGATTTTGGATCGAATAAAACTTTGAAAATTAGACCAACTTGTGATCTAGGACCAGTTGACCAGCCATGCACCGATAGGTCAACTGACCACCTATGTGAGCCTACATAACAAGTAGCCCCTTTTATGTTTTTCATAACCCTCATTTTCAATTAAATATTTCTTAAAGAATGTTGCTTGGCTAATAAGGTTTTGGTTTGCGTTCCTCAAGAGTGTGGTATAAGTGTCATAGTTTGGGACTTGTGACCAAATTTGACAAGCAAATGTGCTCGGATTTGGATGAAACTTAGCATAGAAATAAAGCATGAAGAGAAGATCATGCAACCCAAATTTGATAGAAAATGTTCACGTAGATTATTTTTTCGATCTTTCCCCATTTTGAGGGTGTTTATGTAATTTTGACCAAGGTAACTTGTTCAATGTGAGAAGATAAGCACATGATTATGATCCTTGCATTTTTATCTTCCCATTGATATGCTATGTTGCATTAAAACCCTTAGGAATTAAGAGAAAAATCCTTATGTTAACTTGGAAAAATTGGGTCTACTCTTGTCATTAAGGTTTTTGTTTAGAATACTCTTTGGGGAGAATGTCCGATGACGTGAGGTAGGCATCGAGGCATTCATCTAGGGGATTGAATGTGTGGCCATAAGCCTCCTCTACACACTTGAGGAGTCTATATCGAGGCTTTTTGAATGTGACTAAAGAAGTAGCCCCTCTTCAATTGAAATATTGTCCCATAAAATTTATTTACTTTTAGTTGCATTCATTCATATTTATTTGAATTATATGAACACATCATGATTGTTTATGTGAATAACTTGGTTGCCTTTATATATGATTTGGTTGCTATGTGCTATGTGATGTGTGCTTATGATTGACTCGATGTGCTATAAATTATGGGCATTGCTCATTATTTTGGAAACTTAGATGGTGTATGACCAATTGGCTAACTTATTCTCAAGTACTAATTGATTAAGTGCCTAGAGAAGAGTCTAAGTGTTGCACATTCTGACAATTAAGCCACTGGACTGTGATAGTTTGGTATCAGAGCTTGGTTAAGACCATACTTCTTTGCCTTCTACTACACCTTATTGATATGCCACCATGTCAAAGAAAATGATGTCCACTAAATGATTTAATGAAATTGATGTAGCAATTAGAAGTCTCGGAAGAGTAGCCAAGGCTGTAAAAATTTGGAAAGTGAAGAGATCCTTGGACTCTTTTAAAGGGGCAAGAATTAGGAATCTCTTAAGCACTAAGTCTCAAATCTCAAAGTTAGAGAGGGAGTAGAAGGCATAGGAACTAGTGAATCTTTGCAATTTGGTGAGCAGCTTCTTATTCATGCTGAGATGAGTGACACAGTAGCCTTAGTGAATATATTGATAATGGCTATCAGGAATGGTTAATAAGAAAGTGGTGCCTTAGAGTGAAGGGGGAAAGTAAAGATCCCTAAACTAAGGGAATATGTGGGGAAGAGAGATGCACAAGAAGTTGAGAATTTTATGTTCGATATAGACTGATATTTTTAAGTAGCTAAAATTGCTT
Source organism: Saraca asoca (assembly GCA_026873985.1). Classification (NCBI taxonomy): domain Eukaryota; kingdom Viridiplantae; phylum Streptophyta; class Magnoliopsida; order Fabales; family Fabaceae; genus Saraca; species Saraca asoca. The sequence goes on along the minus strand of JANHAO010003739.1, from coordinate 11,371 downwards.
CTGAGGAAGAATAGCTGAATTAGGCAACCATATTCCTCATAGACAATGCTAAGGTCTAGTGGAGGACTAAGTATTAGGCAATTTAAGAGGCAAGGTATAGTATCAATACTTGGGAAAAGCTCAAGCAGGAGTTAAAGGTTTACTTTTATCATGAAAATGTGAACTATCTAGCTCAATGGAAATTACAAGAGTTGAGACAAACAAGATTAGTTTAGGACAATGTGAAGATGTTCATGACAATCATGTTAGATATATAGGATATGACTAAAAAGGATAAGCTATTCTAGTTCATAAAGGGTCTATTGCGAGAAGCTACCATGGAACTCCAAAGAAGGAGAGTAGAAAGCCTCATGGAAGCAATGACCACAACTAAACGTTTATCTGACTATGACATTAGCTTTCTTCAAAGAAGCCCCATGAAGGGGTGCCTAATATTATTGACAGCATCCAATCAGGCAAGGGTGGCAATTCGGAGAGTGGGGGAGGAGGGAATAGAGTACTATCTTATTTGTAAGTTTCAAGATCATCCCAGACATCCATCAGTAAAAGGAAGTCCAAGACCGTAGCCTATTTCTTGTGCAATAGGCCTTATAGAGTCATAGAATGTCTACACAAGGCTTCCCTAAATGCCTTACAAGCCAAACTTCAAGAGGAAGCAGAACAAGGCAACGAGGATGGTGATAAAGGTTTTGATAGGGAGGACAAGTTTTGTACTAGGATCAGTGCAATCCAATTCCTAGACTCCCAAGAGTAGTGAGACAGTAACAAAACATGGTAAATCTTTATCCTTACAAGGGATCAACTCACTAAGGAGTTGTGCAAGTTTGAAAGTACCACCCTGCATAGGAGTAGAGGAAGTGATGGATAATATGTATCAAAACGGATGTGCAAAACAGGGAAATCCTTTTAAGGAGAAGCCTATTGAGAAGTCGTAGGGCATAGAGTGTTAGAGGAGCAACTACCTAACACTTACATTTTTATTATATCTAATTGTGATATTCTTGCATGCAGAACCATTCACTTAGTCGTAAGGACTAACTTATGATAATAGCTTAGATTGCTTTGAGAATGCTAGAGTTTAGTCACAAAAAGAACCTGTGGCAATGACCTTCGAGAGTAGGAGCATGTGGAAAGCTAGAACAAGAGTGATGGATATTATCAAGGTATCATGTTCAAGTGATCGTGGAGGCACCAGTCAAGTGTCAAGTCCATGTTTGAGAAGTAATGTTGTTGGAGTAGCAGAATATGCAACAAAGTGTGATGGAAAGTCAAAAAAAACACACAAACAAACTTGTGACCAATGTATGGGACTTGCAAGCAAGCCATGTTTTGTTGGTAAAAGGTAATACTTGAACCCAAACAATACATGAGACTTGCATTTCTCACAATGATGGTATAGGACATTGGATGCGAGACCAGTTGGTAGTAGGCACAACCAAATGCCTAGCTATTATTCAATTATAAAGACAATCAACTCAAGAGTTGTGAAAATAGGTCATTTTCATTGTCAATAACAAATCAGAAAGATAAGCATAAAGAAGCCTAAGAAAACCTAAAAAAGAGCATATTAAAGACTTTTAAGGAGTAGTGTTAGACTAAAGTGTTAAAGATAAAAACATTGGTGAAGTGCAAAGAGACAAGTAGAGAAAAATTCAAAAGAGGAGTTCAAGGGAAGCATACTGAAGATTCTATTGATGTTGTGTCAAACTAAGTCATCATTGAGGGCATTGGCATTTTCAAGTGGGGGAGAATGTTATAGTTTAGGATTTGTGACCAAACTCAATAGGCAAATGTGCTCATAAAGGATTCTAATGCACCATAATATACAAGCAGATTTGCTTGCCTAATTTGGTCACAAGTCCCAATTTGTGACATTCTCCCCCGCTTAAAAAACGTTTATGTTCTCATTAAAAACTCAATTTAGCAACTTCGAAAGAATCTTCAGTCTACTTTCCCCAAGCTTCTCCCTTGACTTCTTCTCTGTTTGCCTCTTTATACTTCACTAATGTTTCATCTTCAACACTATAGTCTAACACTGCTCCATGAAGGTTTTTGATATGTTCTTCTTTAGCTCTCATTAGTCTTTCTTCTATTTGTCTCCCTAACTTCTTGTTGACAATGTAAAGTGAGTTATCTTTACAACTCCCAAGATAATTGTCTTTGTAGAGCTAGGCATTTTAGGCTAGCCTACTACCAATATGTCATACATCTAATGTCTTACTCCCCTAGTGTGAGAAACATAAGTCTTATATATTGTTCGGGTACATGTTGACAAAACGTGGCTTGCTTGTAAGTCCCATTTCTTGCTCATAAGTATACTCAAGTGGTTTCGACAATCATCATACTTTGCTACATGCTCTGCTACTTAAACAAGAACATGACACCTTTCTGATGTTTTCATGATAACTTGAACATGACACCTTGACGTCATCCCCCTATCACAACTAATAGGTTTGAATAAAAGGCTATTTGTTACTCTTATTCTAATTTGCACACTTCAATACTCTCTAAGGTCATTGCCATAAGCTTCTCTTGTTACTGAACCCTTACACTCTAAAAGCAATGTGAGCTTAAGTCATTATCACAAGTTGATCCTCATGACTAAGTGAATGTTTCTACATGCAAGAACATCACTAGAAGATATAATAAAATGTATGTGTTAGACAACTACTACTTGAACACACATTATGCTCCAAATCCTCTATAGACTTTTCCTTAAAAAAGATTTTCCTACTTCATACATTCCTTTTGATACTCCTTGTCCACTACCTTTGCCATTACTATGTAGGCAGGTACCCTTGAACCTACATAGCTCCTTGAGGATGTAAGAATTGGATTGCACTAATCCTAGCACAAGACATATCTTCTTATCAAAACCTTCATTACCACCCTTATTGCCTCCTTATGTCTCCTCTTAAAGCTAGGCTTGTAAGGCATTTAGGGTAGTCTTTTGTTAACACTCTACTTCTCTATATAGGCTATTGTATAAGAAATAGGCTATGGTCATGGACTTCACTTTGTTGTTTGATGTCTTATATGATGCTGAAAATTACAAGTGGGAAGACACTTCATTGCTTCCTCCCTTACTCTTGGATTTGCCACCCTGGCCTAACTGGCCACCACCAGCAATATACGAGCCCCTTCTATAGGACTTCAAGCTAGAAGAGTTAATGCCATAATCAGACAAGAGCTCAGTTCTGGTCACCACTTCCATAAGGCTTTGAATTGTCATTCTTTAAAGCTCCATGGCAGCTTTTGGTGATAAACTATCAATGAAACAAAATAACTTTTCCATTTCAGTCATGTCCTTTATATCTAACATGATAGTTGTGCACTTCTTCACATAGTCTTGAATTGATCCTATCCATCTCAGCTCTTTCAACTTCCACCTAGCCAGATAGTCAAATTCTCAAGATAAAAAAGCACCTCCAATTCCTTCTTGAGCTCTTCCTTAGTATTTATGCTACACCTTCGACTCTTAAATCTCTTAGTACTTAGTCCTCCACCAAACCTTAGCATTTTCTATGAAAAACATAGTAGCTTTATTTAACTAATCTAGCTACTTGGAAATATTGGGCCATATCAAATATAAAATTCTCAAGCTTCTCTGCATTTCTCTCCCCTACATATGGCCATGGTTCAAGAATTTTCACCTTTCCCCTTCACTCTAAGGTACCACCCTTTTAAGAACTATTCCCAATGGCCATCACTAATACCTTCATTGAGGCTACTTTGTCACTCATCTAACCGGGAAGAGTTACTACAACATCCTCCACATCACTGATAAGGTCTTTAATAACATGTCCCAAATCCTTTTGAATGTTCTCAATAGTAACAAGTTGCTCACTGACTTGCAAAACATCACTAGTCCCTACCCCTTTGACTCTTGCTCTAGCTTCAAGACTCAATGCTTAAGAAATTCCCAAATTTTGGCTTTTCAAAGGAGATCGGGGAACTTTTCTCTTTGTAAATTTTTTATAGTTTCAACAACTCCTTCAAGATTTTTATTACAATGTCAATTGCATCAAAGTGTTTAGCAGATGCCATTTTCTTCGACATAATGGTGCAACAAAAAACAAAGAAGCTTGGTCTTAACTACACTCTGATACCAAACCGTCATGGTCCAACAGCTCAATGTCAAAATATGCAGCACTTAGTCTCTTCATTCCACACTTGTTCACTTAGTACCGGAGAATAAGCTAGCCAACCGGATATACACTATTTTAATTTTGAAAATAATAGGCAACATTCACAATTTATATCACATCAAGGTAGCCATAAGTAGTAAACACATAAACAATCAATTCATGTATATAGGCAACTAATTCACTCATATTGGCAAACAAGATGCATTCATGCATTTCAAACATATGCAAATAAATGAGGCCAAAAGCAAATAAATTTATGGGGCAATATTTCAATTGAAGAGAGGCTACTTCTTTTATTCACATTAAAAGCTTTGTTACAAGACTCCTAAGTGTGTAGGGAAGGAACTAAGCTACACACTTGTACTCCTAGACTAGTGTCTTGATGCCCATCTGGGCCTCTAGACACTTTTCCCCTAAAGAGCATTTTAAGTCATAGCCCTAATAGCACAAGTAGACATATTTTTTTTTAATTAACATAAGGGCTTTTATACTAACTTGGAAGGGTTTTAATGTACCATAATAATTGACACAAAAATAAATATCCAAATATCACACCCATGTACTTATCTACTCATATTGGGCAAGTTACTTTGGTCAAAATTACATAAATACCCTTAAAATAAAGCAAATAGGAAAAATAATCTACATGTGTATTTTCCCTCAAATTCATTTTATATAATCTTCTCTTCATACTTAATTTTTATGCCAAGTTTCGTCCGAATCCAAGAACATTTGCTTGTCAAATTTGGTCACAAATCTCAATTTGTGACATAATGGAAGCTATGCAAATTGGTGCTCTAATAAGATGAATCAGCCATCAACATCTAATAGCCTTTTTGGATAGAGTAAGAGTCATTGGCTAACCTTGTCCAGACTAACTATTCCTTCTTCCCCGTTATCTAGGATAGGGGTCTTTCGGGGATTCATCAGTCAAATTAAAGATTTGACAAGCTACTCAATAGTATTAAACTTCGTTATTTGAAATTACATTTAAATGTAGGTCCCTTTATTTAGACAAAAAAATGAAATTTCGTGAAAAGCACTTTTTTAAGAAAACACATTTTAGGTAAATGAATTGATTTTATGTCATTTGGATATCATAAGTGAAAACATCTTCCAGTGTTTGGTGCAAAATGGGAAACCAATTTCTTTGAGTAAAAATTTACCTAAATACATACAATTTGAAGGCTATAATTTTGTAATGGTTAAACATGAACTCATAAAAAAAAAAATGACAATAAAGTTCTCATATCTTAATACATGTTATAGTTATCTTTACTTGTAAAAAAATAAGCATTGAAGTGCAATACATCTCATATCCCTACTATTTTTCATACACATCTTTACTAATAAAATCCCAAGATTTCGCGTAGCAAAGTTTTGCTAACTCAATGGATTTAAGTACAGCCCATCAAGCAATTTTCTCTTGGTTGAAAAAAGTTCACAAGTCAAACTTTTTTCAAGTCATTATCTTTTGCAACAAATTCCTTAACTTGATTCACATTGTCCATAAACTAATCCAAGGCAGTGAAGAATGTTCAAATCCTTCATCTTCCATCTTCATCATTTTTTTATAGAGATCCACATTTTATTGATTTTGAATAAAATTGTTAATTACAGCTTTCCTAATTGTCCAAATATTTTCTTAATATAATCTTCAAGGAAAGCTCAAAAAGTTAAGGCTTTGCTTAAGATAATGGCGCCTGTCACATCCGAAGTACTATCATCTTCTATATTAAGAGAATTTACTTCATTTTCCTCAACATATGTTACAAATGACTTTTACAAAAATTCAACTTTACTATTTTGCGTAATAAAACATCTGTCTAGGGGCAAATTTTGACATGCAATTAGTGCCATATGCAAAACCGGCATGGATATGAGTAGAAACAGAACAAGTGCTTTTATTAGAGAAGATATGCATGTTTTGGTTACTTTCTTTTATTATAGAAAAGACAGTTTTGATTATCTTTAGCATTTTTGTGAGATGGCTCATTACTAATTCTATGGAAACCCAATACCAATATGCAAATATACATTCCTTAATACTGCTTTTAATTAATAAACGTTCAAGCCAGAATTTAATTTTAGAAGGGGCTAACTACTCACACAACTACATACAAAATTCTATCGAAATTTTATAATGTCAAACTCATCAAATGGAATTATATGACGAAAAGTGAAAGAAAAACTCAAATAGGAATCCATTAGATTAGGAGTAATCCATTTTACATTTTCTTGGGTCAACAAAGACGGGCTGGTTTTTGTTATCAAATCAATGGACCCAACCTCTACACATACTCACACTTTTTAGCAATAAATTTTTCTTCGGCCACCCATGTGAGAACCGCCAAAATTACCTTGATCTGCTCTTCCAACTCTTTAAACTCATTTATTTTTCAGAAGCACATGTAAACCAGTTAATTTGGGTGATGGCACCTCAAATAAATAACTCATGAATTTACAGCCTCAGCAACTATTTTTGAACGAGAGAACCTGAAATTCATGCTAGAAAAATATGGATAGTACGCAAATTGTTAAATAAACTACAATTAAGAGAAAAAAGGCCAGCACATTCTCAACTGACACTAAAGCTTAAGCTAAGCTACAACCAATAATGGCAGTAAATCCCAATAGCACACTGCCCGCAGCCAAGGACTCCTAAGCTATGCTACATTCACTTCTTCCCTCGCGTTTGTTTTCAAGATTTAACTAGAGGTGATCTTAGGCTATGCTTAAACTTGGCCCCAGATTCATTGGACCTTCGCTCTATAAAATGAGATGAAAAACAAAATCATATTACTTAGCAAGTTCAGTTAGGACTCTGTAATTATCCTGCACTTTATAAGCTTCAGTGCAAACAAACCAACATCCACACTTTCAGAGTCCCCTACTTCTATTCTCTCTCTCTCTCGTTAAAACGCACATTAATTCAAACACAGGCACACACACCGTTTGCAAAGCTTCAAGCCTAAATCATACAAAATCTCAACCATGGCGAACATGTGTTTCAAGTTTGGATTAAGCTTCTGGATTTTATAGCATTCAAGCTTGAATTAAGTTTCTGGATTTTATGCCATTCTTCATTAAAGTTTTAATTTAAACACATATCATTTGAGACACCCATTGTTTTTCAAATCAAAGTTTTGAATATAATTTAAAATAGCTAGAAATTGAAAAGAAAAAAAAACAGCATTATCTTCACTAGGCAGTGACAGTCACTACATCTCTTTCCAACTACCGACGATTGGTCGGCAACGTGAGAACTAAAGATGGAAGGAAGAGTGAAAAGCAAATAGTAAGAGGTGAGATCGAGAAGTAGAACTGGATAGTGCGGTGAGAGAGTATCAGACGTTGAGAAAGAAAAAAAAGGAGGGAAAGCGATTAACCCTTTAACAAAGAGGGAAAGTTGTTCCCTAAAATCCATATTATTTTTTTTATTAAAACCTTATTTCTAATTGACCAATTTTTCTATGCTTCAAATATGTGAAAGTTGTTATCCTTAGCCTCTAATTTTTTAAATTGAGCAAAATGATATTTTGATAACAATAAGTCATTTTAGTTAAACTTTAATTGATTATTTTCAGTGATTCAATTGAAGATGGCCATGAACTTCAAATTGAAGATTTAGTTTAGACTTTTTTTCTTGTTACATTATGCAAAGGATTAGGATTGTTAGAATTAGTTCAAATTTAAAAATAATTTTTGGAAATTTTGCTTTTAGTTTTCTAAATAAATTTTTTAGAAAAATTGTATCAAAAACATTCTAACTTAGTACTAAATATTTTGCCACATTTATTTGGTTAGAAGTTAAGTTTTTGGAGGTTTTTTAACAAGGTATAAAATTTGTAAAGTCATTAGAAGTCCTAAAAACTTAAAATTTTTCTTCTCTACAATTTGAATCAAGCTAATTTATACTATTTTCACGATCATGCTCGCAAAAACAAGACAAGCTTTCCTACCTTGTAATTCAAATCGAGTTTTGAACTGTTTTTTGTTCCATCCGAATCAATTCTTATTTTTTATTCTAATTATGAGTCGAATCGTGTTTAGTTCTATCCATCTCAAAAGTTTGAAACTTCGGATGAGTAAAATCAAATTTTGAACTGCATCTTCTTGAGTCGAATCGAAGCCTTCACATTTGAACCTTGTAATTCCAATTATGAGTCTATTGAACTTTCAAATTTTAGACCCGCGATCATGATCACAGGAGCAGAATTACATATAATGTTTAGTATTTTAAAGTGTGATTTCATTTACTATAAATACTCATTTCACATATTTTCACAATGCGAAAACACATCTACTCAAAGACAAACTCTTTCATATATATCTACTATTTGAATCTCTTCATCCTTTCTTTGATTGGAACTAAATTTATGTAATCCTAATCCTATTGTTCTTCATCTCTATATTTTTGAACTGTTGTATTCTTGCCAAATTTCCTTGTAATCAAATCTTAAACACTTCTAGATTTCCTAGGTGTAGCTTGTCCTAGGATAGTAGAATGGTTAAGCTCTCTATTTCTTTTTGTTAAGTGAGGATCTAAAAGGGGTTAACAATTGTGGTTGAGCAATTAGTGTATTAAGACTTCTTCAAGTGCCTATGCAAATGTGGGGTTGGATTAGTGGATTCGAGCTTGCATTGAAGCTTGGAAGTGGATGTATATCTTGAAATCATTTTTCAAGGGAAAACAACTATGAATGAGCATTTGAATCTCTCTTTCCTTACTTTTTTACTTTACTTAGCTTTGATACAAAGTTATTCATAATCATGTTAAATTGTTGATATTGTTGTGGTTGTTGTTTCAGATATCATATTTGTGGATAATCATTTCTTGTTTCTAAGAAAACTCTTTAGTTTTACTAAGTTTTCAAGGGGATTAAACATAACAATTTTTGAAATTGAAAAATCTTAAAATCAATTCACCCCCTCTTGGCAAAGTCTATAGTTATAATTGGCATTAGAGCTTGACTCTTGGTATTAGGTGTAACTACCTCTAGAGGATTCTATGGATTCTAATGGTTTTAGTATTTTGCCTGAGTGTCCTCCATTGAACAAACCCCCTTGGTTCAATAGTCAACACTACACCTATTGGAAATAAAAAAATGGGGGATTTCATTGAAGCAACTAATATAGATATGTGGGAAATTGTGGAAGTTGGATACAATCTTCCGACTAAGATTGAAAACAATCTAACCATTTTGAAACCAAGAAGCAAACAGAATGAAGATGAGAAAAAGAGACATCTTCTAGTTTCTTAGGTCAATGGATTGTATCCAATTCCCTTTGGCCAAGAGAATATAGGAGAATATCTAACTATCCTACTACCAAGGATATGTGGGATGCTTTTTGTTATGGGTATTTTCCGAAAAGCACAGTTTGGGCTAGTCGAAGTCCAGAAAAAGGCATAACCAACTAGGTGGACGCCTAAATTAGAGATCAAAGTTACTCAGCAAGGATACCAAGCCATCGAGTGCAAGCTAAAGGCATTAAGCGATGTCACGGTAGGGAGCACAGCTCGTTGGGAAGGCCTTCAACTCGTCAGTGAGAAGGGTGTCACTCCAACCGTCCTCAAGGAGAATGACTAAGCGAGTACAGCGAGGTCAACTAAAGCCCTTCAGCTTATGCACTAGCATAGAGCCAAGTCATGAGGTTAGCGAGCCAGACGCATGTATGAGGTCCAATCAATAATCAAGGGCACACATCTTCAGCTGACAACTCAGCCCCCAAATCGACACATCAACCCCCCGATAGTCTGACAATAATTTTCCTAGCATTAATTACCCAATGCAAGCATTAAATGCTCAGTACGACAAAAATAATCATTTTGCTACTTGTAAAATTACACTTGTCACCCTTTCCCCTTCTATAAATAGGAAGCGACGGTCATTGTAAAAAAAAAAGAGGAATTTTGCATGTAGGAACTCTGCCAGAACACAGAGAAAGCATTATACACAGTGAGAGAGCATTGTCATTGCAATCAAATAAAGAAAAACAACCGTTAGTTGATAATTAAAACTAGCATGGACGTAGGGGCCAACTTGGCTTTAATCGAACTATGATAAAACTCCTGGTGTTTGTTGTCTTTCTTCTCTTTTAGTTTCCTTCTTTTCTGCTTTCTTCTATATTCAACTTGCAGTCTAGGGTGATATTGGACACAAACTTATTGATTGGATTTTGGTGTCAACAATTTGGTGCTAGAAGGAGGGCCCCCACATTCTTCATCTTTTATTCCTGATAAACTATTTTAAGCACAATGGTAAGAGGAAAAACCACCAGGAGTACAAAAATCATTACCAGCTAACCCGAAGGTCAGATGCAGCAATAGCGGAACATGGTTGCCCCCACGGAAGGTGCCAATACCAGCGTAGCCTCCTTCATTCCACACCAACTTGTAGCTCTCGAAACTAATGAAGCTCAAACTTGGCAACAAGGCCAAAAAGCACTTGATCGACATCAAGAAGCACTCGCAAACACTATGAAGGAGTTGGCTGATATGGTCAGAGCATTGGCCCTGGTGCACACCCAAGGTGCATCTACACAGGGTGAAGTTGTTGCACCTGGGGGTGATGTCATCAACCAAGTCCTCAGCACGAGGAACAAGTCAGGATCGAATGTTAATGAGTTAGTTCACTCCATTCGTCTAACTCATGATTAAAGTCTAAAGTTCACTGAGTTCAAAAGGATAAGGGAGGTGACCAATAAGGTGAGAGCTCACATCGAGATGAGAGCTCGTATGAAATTGATCGCGAACAAAAGATGGATCGTGATTCATCTAGCTACGAGCATGGCAAGAAGCATAGAACCTCTGATCGCCACTCTCATGGTAAGTGAGATGAAAGGAGTCAGTGAACTAGTAGTCATCAGTCTAAGTCCCGAGACCCAATAATCAAAGAACTATGCCAAAGGATAGATCAGTTGGAAAAGAACTCTGTATCCTAGGGTAATCGAGAATCCCATGAGTAGAGAACTCCATTCTCTAGCAAAATTGAGATAGAAGCCCTTCCTCGTAGATTTAAGATCCCAAACATCCCTCTATATGATGGAGATAGTGATCCCTATAGTCATTTAGATGCTTTTAACATCCAAATGGACTTGCAAACTTCCAATCTATTAGTGAAATGCTAAGTCTTCCTGATAAGTAGAAAATGTACCTGTAAAAAATACTTGATTTTACCTCTTAAATAGTCATTAACTTGTGGTTTTTGATTAACTTTTCC
>JANHAO010003738.1:0-25560 GCA_026873985.1 Saraca asoca | reverse complement strand
CTTATAGCTTAAAGTCCAATTCGATTAGTTTGGAGAAACTAATATGCCTTCAAAAGGTTTGAAGGGCATTTTGGACTTTTGCTAATAGATCGGGGGCCTACTGGGTCACATGCATAACGGAGAATGTTATAGCCAAGGTTTGGATGAGTTTATGTCTAAGGGACCAAAAGGCAATTTAGTGAAATTGTGTTGGGGCCAAAAGGTGGTTTGGTGCAAAGTTTGGGGCTAATTTGCAAAAAGAAAAAGTTTTAAATGAATGCCCCAAAATGACGCCATTTTGGTGTCTTCTTCTTCCCCAAAAATTGCTGAATGGTTTGGCAATTTGACAAGAGGAAATTCCAAGGGGAGAAGAAGGAGTTGCCGTCGAAAACAAAGGGAGATGGTCTCCCATGGGGTTCGGCCAAGCCAAATCCAAAAGGAAAGGAAAAGCCATAAATATTTTGGGGTTTTCATCTTCTATTTTTCCCTTTGATTTGCTGGAAAAGTTTCAATTTTTTGTGGAGAAAAGTTCTCCAAGTTTCAGCCAAGAGAAATCAAATCCAAGGGGAGAAGAGCTCGTCGAAAAAGTTCTGGTGTTTTGCCTCCTATTTTGGTCTTCTAACTTCTACACTTGCTAGCACAAGGAGAGGAGTTGAAGAGGCCATAGAGGATGCTCTCCATCATGGATTTTCTGGTAAAGGCAGCACACATGGGTTGCTTCGATGACCACAATCTTTCATTGCAAAATGAGCTCAACTAAAGGTTAGTTTTGCTTTCTTTCTTTTTAGATTTGATCTAGGTTTGTTGTGCAACCTCTAACAATGGGATCTTAGGGAGTTGGGTTCAGCCATGGGTGAGTTTTTACCTAAAATTTTTTTGAAAATTTTAGCCCTCATGGTTCTACCCAACTCATCACAAACTATAGCTCCCAACCGTATATCGCACTAACAGCTGGGGGGCTAATGTTGTGGGTAATTTTGGAACCATATAAATGGGCTAGTAAAAGCCCAATGGACAAGTCTAGCTGATAAGAATGCAGTTCATCCAAGATTAAGGTCATTGGAGTAAGGCATCAGGTCATCAAATGCGAACTCATATCATTAGTCAATAAGGGTCAAAGCAGCATTTTGGTCTTGAGGATAAAGTCTAGCCCACAGCTCAAAGCACGCTTTTCCAGCCATCAGATTGTTAAGGATGATAATTGGAAATTAATTATGGAAATCCATTTCCAAATCAAATATTATATGTCATGTAATCAATTCATGATTCATTGCCTTTAGATTATAACATCCCAGCCATAGAAAAAAGGGGTTGAAATCATTGTACAAAAGAGAACTAATCAACATATATTGTAACTTGGCCAAAATATACAGAGAAATAAAACAATGGTGGATATAGGCATTGAGTTAAGCCAAATCACGTTAAAAACTTTCTGGTGTCTCCTTGTTCTTCCTTTCTCTCTATCTTGTGATTTTACACTCTTAATTTACAATTTGGGATTTTGGACTTTAGTTGACTACAACAATACCTTTTACCGAAATTGTAAATCCCATATTTATTTTCCTATATCATGTTTAATCATTTCTTTTATCCCTCCCCAACCAAACTTTTTTCTTTGCATGCTTTATTCTCTTCATTTCTTATTTTAGATGTCCGACCCTACTTTAGTTTCAAGCCTCTGTTTTACTGTCATGTCCTTAAATTTATGAGAATCTAACCAACTTAGATTACTTATGTAGCAATCTAAGAACCCTAAACTTATCATGCATTTTTTAAAACATATATATCAAACTAAGGTCTTTATAAATATTAAATAAAAAAATGAAACCCAAATAAAATTTGAAATATGAATGTGTGAGAAGTGGAACAACAAATCTTTAAAATCTAAATACAGATTTCAAATTTTAAAACATGCAAAATAGGGTTAGCCTGGCTTGCCACTATGAACATTAACATAAAATTCCATTCGCATACTAAAGCCATGACGTAGGTGGATGCCTTAAAGTAACATGGGCAAGTAGAATATCTAAATCTAAAAAATAAACATGAGTGTGTAAGAAGAAATTCCCACCTTAACAAAGGTTGGCTCCAGGTATACACTCAAGGCATAAAGCTAAGGCCTATGCCTAAGGCCCTAAATTTTTCTAGTTATATATAATTTAAGTTGATTAATGTTATAATTGATTAGTTTTTTGTAATTAATTAATTGATTAGTTTTATGGTAATTGATTAGTTTTTATGATAATTAATTTATTTTTGGTAAATGGTAATTGATTAATTTTTCCAGAGCAATAACAACATGCTACAATTTTCTAGGCCAACAAGTCAATAACATTCAAAAGTTTTCTTTAAATATTTAGATGAGAAGATGGATAAACATATATTTTACTCTTATTTGTTAGTTACTCTTTTGTTACTTTCTTCATCTTCTGAAAAAGAAGGTAAGATAATTTTATGTCATTTTTGATATTTTATTTTTCTTCCATAGTTTTTTTTTCTTATTTTCCATAAAAACAATTGATTATTTTTCATTATTTTTATGTAGAAATTTTAGAGTATCACCCAAAGGCAAAATCAAAAGAGTATAAATCAAGTGCTACAATTCCTTACACTTTTTTTTAGTAGAATAATATTAAAGGCTCTAAATTATTTATTTTTTAAATAAAAATGTCTACTAGAAAGTATGAATTTGAATTTGAAAAATGTAAAAAGAAAAAAAAAAGATGGAAGAACTAATTCAATCCCAAAAAAGGTGCACTTGATAAATTTATTATTACTATGAAATGCCAAATATTAGAAGAATCAAATTAATATTTAAATGAAAGTTTGATTAAAAATTGTGATAAAATTTCCAAAGATAACCGTTTGAATTCTTCAAATACTAGTGAAGAATTTGATGAAAATTTAGAAGAAGATATTTCAATCGACAAGATTGAAACTATTAATGATAAAGATGAAATAATTATTAAAAATATTTATGATCTAGCACAATGGAATAAGTTAGACACCAGTTTAATTGATTTAATAGTTGAGAAATGTCCAAATTAGACAAGTTTTAAATTTTTCAAAAGATGAAAATTCTAGACACTTTTCTACAATTCATTACATTTGCAAATTACCAAATAGGAAAAAAATATGATAGAAAATGATTAATATATTTGAAAGGTGAGTTCTTTTCCAAATGCATGTATAGCTTATAGAATATTATTAATAATTTATGTTACTGTAACTTCAACAGAAAGAAGTTTTTCAAAATCAAAATTAATAAAATCTTATTTGCATTCAATTAAGTTGTAAGAAAGATTAAGCAATTTAGCTATATAATCAATTGAAAAAGATTTGGTTTCTAAACTTGAATACAAAAATTTAATTAGTGATTTTGCATTTCAAAAAGCACGAAAAATAAATTTTAAATAAAATTTTAAAACTATATTTATATTATAAAAGGGCCATTGAAATAATTTTTGCTTAAGGCCACAAACGTTCTTGAGATGGCCCCAACCCCAACCTTATGGGTGGAAATTTTTTAAGGCTATATATGCAATATAGAAAAATACTTTATTATTTTAATATGAATTTCTCCTAAATATTAATATCATTTAACATTTAATGAGCATAGTCTTAATCATTCATAAAACTATTTTATTGAAAAAAGTGTGTGGCCCTAATAACACTCCATGAAAACATTTTATGGAAAAACATGAAAGAAAAATGTATGGTCCAATAGCACATCGTGAAAGCATTTTATTGAAAATCTCTTTTTAAGTAGGGGATTACAGAGTAGAATTGAGTTGAGGTGGCACCTGCATGTTGGCCACCTTGTCTTGCTAATGAGGTGGCCTACCCTTAAAAGGGAGGCTTGTCAATAGAGGTCTAGTCTTTATCATGTTTGAGATGGCCCCAATCCTAACCTTATAGGTGGAATTCTTGAGGCTATACATGCAATATAAGAAAATACTTTACTATTTTAATATGAATTTCTCCTAAGGATTAATATCATTTAACACTTAATGTGCATAATCTTAATCATCCATAAAAATATTTTATTAAAAAAAGTGTGTAGCCCTAATAACACACCATGAAAACATTTTATGGAAAAACATGAAAGAAAAATGTATGGTCCAATACCACATCGTGAAAACATTTTATTGAAAATCTTTTTTTAAGTAGGGGATTACACAAGAGAATCAAATTAAGGTGGTACTTACATGTTAGCCACCTTGTGTTGCCAATGAGGCAGCCTACCCTCAAAAGGGAGGCTTGCCAATGGAGGTATATCATGTTTAAGATCTCTTTATAGATATTTTCTCTTTGATGTGGGTGGCTTAGTCCACAAGTATCCACAGTCATAATAAACTTGTACTTATAGTACTCCTAAGATGCACCTATAACATTACCCCCTCTAACGATAGTAAGATTTTGACATAACTAAAAGAAAAAAAAACCTCATACATCATGTTTTTGAAACTTGTTCTTGAAAAGCAAACATAAATATTCTCTATTATCATATCATGTATCTTTGGAAACTTTATATAAATAAATCACATTTTGTAAACTTATGCTCTTAGAGCCATTCAATGAAAAGCATTTAAGAAATCATTTTTTATTTTGTTGACAGTAAAATTTGGTTCTAAGGATCCAAATCTTAGTCCATAGGGACAACTCTTGAAACCCCAAACTATAAGTTAAGAATGCAAGTTCAAACCAGAAAAATTAGAATGAAAATGAAGAAGGACAATAAACATAGGATTTTTATCGTGGTTCAGTTAAAGCCAGTTTAGGTCCCTACATCCATGGCGATTTATATTTTCTATTGGACAATGGTTGTTCTATGTGGTTTGATAGAGTTACAATAACAGTACACCTTCATTTTACAAGAGCTTCCTCACTATTTCAGTAGAGTGTCTGCATGCAATTTCTCACTTACTTGTTACAATGTTCTCCCCCTATTTATAGAAGTAGGGAAGGTCATAAGTGTAATTTGACAGATAGCAAAATAATTATTTTTGCCCACTGCACATTAAATGCTTGGCGTTAGGCAATAAATGTAGGGCAAATCATTGTCAAATTGTCAGGAGGCTGATGTGTCAGTTTTAGAGGCTGACCTGTTAGTTGGGGACATGTGCCTTCAGCTGTTAATTGGACTTTTGTACATATCCTCAACTTGCTATCTCAGCAACCTGAGGCCATGTTGATCGACCTCACCAAGTTCATCTAGTGAGTTTCTTAGAGGATGACTGGAATGGCATGCTTCTGTCAGTGAGCTAGAGTCCTCCTTAATGAGGTCAGGTCCTTGCTTAGTCCTCGTCTTACATCCTGTGGCTAGCAAACTGGGTCTCCTCACTAAACGACCTCGATCGCTGGGTGATCTGGGCCTTTCCTGGCTGGGCTTTGCTCTTACTGGGCCTTTAGTGAGTTTATTTTGCATTGTCTGCTAAATACCCATAACATTAGCCCCCAGCTCTCAATTCACTTTATGGATTGGGAGTTATATTTTGCTGATAAAGTCCTTGTTCACAATGTGTAGCATTGTTAGGTCCTTCACCTACAGTCCGTCGTACAACCAAACTCTTTACTTATAGCCTACTATGCAATCTCAGACTTTGATCTTTTATTTCATCTGTACTAGGCTACACCTCATACTGTGCATTTATTTTATAGCTATTGACGCAACAATCTTGCTTTATTGTGGATCGTTTGATCCGAAGCATCGGATAACCTCTAGGTTCTTTAGTAAAGCTGATCAGTCTATATAAGATGTGAGAAATCTCCTTCTTTGCTCTTCAAAATAACTGGATGGATGCATTGACCAAGCCCCCTTATTCTTGAAGCTCTAGCCTTCGACAAAACACTTTGAGGTGTGTATGGTTTGCTGCATAAGACTGTGAGGTGTGTATGGCCCATTGCATAAGGGTTCCTCGGAGGATTCCTTTCTGAGGACTCTGAAAGTTTCTTTGTAACCTCCTATGGTGTTAACAAGTATAGCTTCTCCTTTTTTGTTCTTTTGTCCTCTAACATATCTTCTGTTTGGTGTCACTAAGTGCCCGAGAGTGGCGAGGCAGAAGGAAAAGCTTTCAGCTTAGGAGGAGGACAGTGCAGAGGAGTTGAAACTATTAAGCCTTGTTTGCTGGCCTTGCAATTTATTGTAGCTTAACCCTTCTAGTTATGCTCCTTTGTCTCCTTGTCTAATGGCACCAAAAGTTTCTAGGCCTTCCAATAGCTTAATGAAGCTGAAGGATGCTTTCTTGGCCCTAGAGGTCTATAGAAAATTTGTGTAACCTCTTTGCTTCCTTCCAACATTATTTCTCCCACTTCAAGCACCTCAGGGGATGCTTAATTGGGATAAGCTATCAGCTCGAACAAAGGAGGAGTTGGAGCAGTTCCTCCTACGTATTATAGCTGTAGGCTTACCGGCACTCGGCTCTTCCTTAGTCAATTGTAGGCTTGCTTACCTTTGTATTCTTGATCCTTTATGTAATTTTACCTTATCAAAAGAGGTTTTGTAATGAAATCTTGCTTTTCATTCCTGTTCTTCTTGAATATGCCATATTAGCAATTCAACAAGTCGCAGCTGGTAACATTAAGTCCCTATAAACTATAACTCAGTTATCATTAGATAAAATGAGTGCTCGTTAGGCTAATCGACCTTGAATGATATTAATTAAATTAATGTGAAGGAACTCTAATTTATAAGTTATAACTTAAAGTGCCATGTTGGATGACTAATCAGTTGTATAACCCTATTTTAGTTGGTAATAAGTTTGAGCATCAAAGTGCTTAAGTGCCTCTGTTAGCATGGGGTCGGATGCCCATATGGGTTGCATGAATGCCCTTTACGCAAGAGTTTGGTGCCTAAACACTTCTTAGACATGAAGTCTTTGATACTGCCTGCGCAAGAGTTTGGTGCATAAAGCACTTCTTGGACGTGACTCACGTAAAAGTTTGGTGCATGAAGCACTTCTTAGACGCGAGGTCTTTAATATTATCTATGCAAGAGTTTGGTGCTCAAGGCACTTCTTGGATGCGGCCTGTGCAAGAGTTCAGTGTATGACTAGCACTTCTTGGACGCAGGATTTTAGTATTATCCATGCAAGAGTTTGGTGCTTGAGGCACTTCTTAAACATGGCTCGTGCAAGAGTTTGGTGCGTGGCTAGCACTTCTTAGACGTGGGATTTTGGTTTTATCCATACAAGAGTTTGGTGTTCAAGGCATTTCTTGGATGCAGCTTGTGCAAGAGGTTGGTGTGTGACTAGCACTTCTTAGATGTAGGATTTTTGATATTGTCCGCATAAGAGTTTGGTACTTGAGGCAATTCTTGGACGTGGCCCATGCAAGAGTTTGGTGCATGACTAACACTTCTTGGACATGGGATTTTGGTTTTATCAGCACAAGAGTTTGGTGCTCGAGGCACTTCTTAGACATGGCCTTTGCAAGAGTTTGGTGTGTGGCTAGCATTTCTTGGACATAGGATTTTGGTTTTATTCGCCCAAAAGTTTGGTGCTCGAGGTACTTCTTGGACATGGCTTGTGTAAGAGTTTGGTGCGTGGCTAGCATTTCATAGACATAGGATTTTGGCCTTATTTGCCCAAGAGTTTAGCACTCAAGGCACTTCTTGGGCACATCCCACATAAAAGTTTAGTGCTTAAGGCACTTCTTGGACATAGAGTGAGCTGGGAGTTATAACCTGTCGCTTACGATTTGCAGTCTTGCGAGCCATTTGGTATGCCTATATAAGTTTCATCTGTAACCCTTGCATTTTTGCTGCTTGCTTGTAATGATTACTCCTGCCTTCAAGAGGCATGCATGTCATGCTGCTGTCTATTTACTGCTGGCATGTGCTGAATCATCAGATCATGGGTAGCTGATGGGTTCCCAAATCTAATGGTGGTGATGCGCATGATATAAATTGAAGGAGCTCTCTCTTCCTTCTCACTTTATCATTTGAAAATAAAACTTCTAGGCTTTGCTTGCTCATCCTTTGCTAATTCTTACAACCATTCTTTCGTTGCCTACCGTCGTTAGCATCATTTTGGCTCCCTGGTTACTGTTCGAGTCTCGCACTTCGGAAAGCCTCTTTCACTCTCACTTTCAAACTTTCTACCTCAATCGATCATGGTGAGTCTTTTTTTATCTAATGATTCCTGGATTTCCCTATTCCATAGTTTGCGTGAAACTTGTCTGCTATTAGTTGAAGAATCTAAGTGTCAGTTGAGATCATTTGCTTGTACATTTTCTTTATGGCCTGGTTTGGTTCATTTTAGTTAGTACATTAATAGTCTTTAGGGTTTCCATTCACCACTTCAAGCCTTGTTTTTGTTTTCTAGATTTTGTGGTCTGATTGTTTAGTCCCCTTTTTGCCTGTTAAAGTCTAAGTCTTAAGGTGTGGTGACCTGAGGTACACATAGCCTGCCATATAGGAAGCTATTAATCTTAGCTTTTAGGTAAGGTCTGCTTGTAGTGGGCTAACCAGACCTTTTTTCTTTATGTAGATGGATACAAGTCATGGACACTATCGTTACCAAATTAGGAATGAGGATGATAAACCTAGCTCTTCATCCCAAAGCGTGGAATGGGTGTGTCTTCTCGATAAGGTGACTTCATGGAGTGGTGAGGTTGCTAGAGACTTTATTGCTCATCCCGACCCCGTTGAAGGCTAAGAGGCCGCTGCAAGCTAGTAACCTTCTAGTCATCAAGCGTTTAGTCTACACATTTCTTCTGTGTGCGACCATGAGCTTTAGTCTACAATCTAGACATATCAGCTCCACAAAGGATGCCAAGTCATGGTGCCTTACTCAGATGGCTATGCTTTTTATCAACCTTGGGGGTTCATCGCTATTAGCTTCCCGTACCTTGTTATGAGACTTAGGTTTCTGGTGCACCCATTTGTCATTAGCTTTTTGAATAAGGTGAAACTTAGTTCATTTTGACTCACCCCAAACTCCTATACCCAGCTCATCTCCTTATCACTGATTTATTTGAGGAATGGTCTCCCACCACCATCGACTGAGGTCTTGTGTTACCTATACAGCATCAGGTGCACGAGCGTGTCGGATGGACTGTATTATCTTTCGGGATGACTAATAGAGCATAAGGGGGTTCTATCGCAAGGGGACACCAAAAGGAGATCTAACGTGGGACATTATAAAACCTGTTAGTTTTATATCTCATACCCATCCCTATGTGACCTCAAGAATTTTGATTTTATTCTTGTTCCTAATAAGTGAGCTGAGAATGTGCGAGCTTAATGACTTATTCATATTTGCTTCCTTGACTCTAACTTTTGTCTCCTTTTGTAGATGAGACCGGTAAGAATCTAACTTTTGGGGCCAAGGAGCTTGAGGTACTGGATCAATTTGCTATCTTGAATGATCTCTAAAATGACTTTTGCTTCGATGAGAGTCTTCTCTGTACCCATAAACTTGCTCTGGCTCTAGATATCGAGCTCACTAAGGAGATAAGAATTCATCAGGTGAAAAAAGTCAGCCCAACTAACTTTAGGGATTACAAAGAGATAATGAAGCTTATCTTCTTGACGTTATCATCTGACGAGGAAGAGACCTCATTGGCTCTTGATGCCAGCTTAACTCTCGTTGCTGAAGGCTAACCCTCTGCATCGGTAATAGCTCACTTGCTAGGGATGGGCTAGCTCTGACCTCCTAGCCCGAGGTGGTAGTTACCACCGAGGACGCTACCCTCTCTAAGCCCCTCGCTAAAAAATGAAAGATAGACAAGAGAAAGAAGGTTATTACTCATAGACAAACTGTGCTAGAGGTTAAGGTCATGGAGTGATTCACTGAGCCTAACTCCAAAATGGAAGAGTACACTAGCTCCTTATGGACAACATTGACACGATCTTGGGACCTCGTAAGAGGATTGAAGTGTTAAAGACTGAGGACTTCTCTATTGGGAGATTGGTGGGCTATGGAGTTCATCATGGCTTAGTGGTAAGTAATGTCTTTTTGTCCCGATTCTACTACTTTTTTCATAATCTAACTCGACTATTTGCCTTTTTAGAACTTGTTAATAATGATTAAGGTGGACAAGGTGTTCCAAGCTGAGGATAAGAAGAACATAAAACTTATGGAAGATCTGGCCATCACCACTACAAAAGTGCTAGAGCTCAGTGAGAAAGTTAAGGATGCTGAGGTCATCTTATCTCACAAGGTGGTAAATCACAAAGCCGTTGCATTGAACCTTAGCCTCGTGACTAATGATCTGGCCAAAGTAAGGATTAATTTGGATGAGGCTCTCTAATGCACTAATTGGGTGGCATAGTGGGCTGAAATCTCATAGTGACATCCTAATTTAATAGAGCAGGGAGCTAGGGAAGCCGAATAGCTAGTCGAAGTCACTATTAAGGAGTTAAAAATGGTGAAGAAGGAAGTTGCTCTTAAAAAGGAGGAAGTTGCCAAGGTTAAGGTAGAGACAGCCTCTTTAGTCATAGAAGTGGCTGAGAAAGCAAAGTCCAAGACTAGCGCTGCCTTCCTTTACACTCTGTGGAGGCATCATCCTGAATTGGACTTCTTCTTCTTCGGTGAGGAGGCTCTTGCGGTTGTGGAACGTTTCAAGAAGAGGGTAGCCAAAGATAGTTCCTTCAAAAAGGGTACAGAGCTTGTGGCTGAAGCTCCTTCTATTGGGGATACTCCCCAAATGGAGAGCGATTCATAGCCTATGGTAGTTGTTGGAGATCTAATAATAGATGACCTTGTTGCTACTCCTGTTAATTTTTTACTTTACAAGGGCTCTGCTCCTAAGGGTCCAACTCCTGAAAATCTTGCTTCTTAGATCCAAACCTTTGTAACTTACAAATTTGCTTCTTGAATTTCTTAACACTATATGGACTCCGCTTCATTGGATAAATCATTGAATGAATTTTTGTAATATTTTTGTCTATTTTTTTCCTAATTCCATAATTGGCTACTTCATAAGCATGACTCGTTAAAATCTTATAAGAGTAAAGACTCTAATGGATTGTGATTTGGTTAGCATTTTGCCTAATACATCGCTCACTTTTTATGCAAGACTTTATTGAAATTTTATTCAGAAATAATCAAATATGTACATAAAAATTTTGGAGGAACACTTACATGTCATTACATGTTTCTAAATAACTTACAAAATTGAAGCCCTTACTAGTAATAAGGGTAAAGGTGCTCAGTGTTCCAAGCTCAAGGAAATTCTGTTCCATTTATGTTAGCCAGATGATAAGCTTCATGACCAATAACTTTCTTAATAAGATACGGGCCCTCCTAGTTTGGCCTTAGGGGACCCTCATTGGCCTTGCATGCACCAGGAAGTACTAAGCATAAAACAAGATCATTAAGTTTGTAATTTTGAGCTCAAACCCTTCGGTTGTAATATTTTACAACCAGTTGCTAATAAGTTATGATCCTAAGGTGAGCTTTGTCCCTTGTTTCCTCTATAAGATCTAGATTCATGGTGAGCAGCTGATTGTTGTCTTCATGATCAAAGGTGATCCTTTATTGCATTGCTACCTCAAGTTCTATTGGGATTATAGCCTTGAATCCATATACCATCGTAAAGGAAGTTTCTCCCGTGGCGTTATAAGTTATAGTTTTATAAGCCCAAAGTATCTTTGGTAGCTCATCTGACCATACTCCCTTTTTAACCTTTAGCTTTGTCTTCAAGATGTGCTTCATTATCTTGTTTATGGTCTTAACTTGCTCGTTAGCCTGTGGATGGTCTATGGCCAAAATTTTTTTTATAATCCTGAGATCATCATAAAACTTAAGGAATTGCTCATTTTGAATTGAGTCCCATTGTTAATTACGATCTGCTAAGGGACTCCAAATCTGTAGATGATATTACTCCATACAAATTTCATGATCTTTGTAGATGAAATCTTCATGAGCTCTTTTGCTTTTGTCCACTTAGTGAAGTAATCTATAGCCACTACTACATGTTTGTAATTTCCGTGAGCTGTAGGTAGCAGTCCTATAAGGTCCATCCTCCAAATTGCAAAGGGCCACGAATTGACCATTTGCCACAAGTAGGCTGGTGGGGCTCGTAGAATCATCTTAAATCTTTAACATTTATCACACTTCTTAACAAGTTCAACCTCATCTTGTTTCATTGTGGGCCAAAGAATTCTTGCTGAAGAGCCTTTTGAGCTAAAGACATCCCTCTAGCATAATTTTCATAATGGCTGGCATGAATTTCTTCCAAGATGATATCATAATCTAGGCCATCGATCGAAAACCCTCTCTTGTATAACACATCATCGTAGATGCAATATCTAGCCACCCAAACTCATAATCTTCGGGCCTCAAGCTTATCTTCTGACAACTTCCCATCTTGTAAATAGTCCAGGATCGAATTCATCCAAAAGCTCGGTGTCTTGGCAATTATCATAATAACATCCTCCTATTTTATGCTTGAGATGAAAGGAACTCTACTAGGATCGCCCCTAGGAAGTCAGCATCCTTAGTCGTACCAAGGTGAGCCAAAGCATCGGCATGTGCATTTTGGGCTCGTGATATTTGGTTGACCTCATAATGCTAAAATGACCTTAATAACTTCTAGACTTTGTGCAAGTAAATAGCTATCTTCGATCCTCGAGTTTTGCATGCTCCTCATACATGGCAGACAACAAGTTAAGAATCATTGAAAATCTTTGTTCTTTCAACTCGTATCTCTCTAGCTAGTCGTAATTCAACTAATAGAGCTTCATACTCAGCTTCATTATTCATGGCTTGAAAATCGAACTTTAGTGCATAGAGGATTTTATGTTTTTCTAGACTAATGAAGAGCACCTCTGCCCTGGCTTTCTATTCATTGGAGGACCCATCGACGTATAGTTCCTAGCTTGGAAATTCTGGTGTCTCGACTTCTTCTTGCATGGGACTAGTGAATTATGTTATGAAGTTTGCTAGAGCTTGCCCTTTTATTATCAGTCTAAACTTATATTTAATTTTGAACTGAGCTAGCTCGATTGCCCATTTGAGTAGACGTCCCTAGACATCTATCTCTTGAAGGACTTGCCTAAGTGGGAACTATGCCAACACTTCTATATTGTGTTCTTGAAAGTAAGGTCGCAGCTTTCTCAGGGCAACTACTAGGCAGTAAGCAAGTTTCTCCATCGGTGAATATCTTGTCTCTGCATCTAGTAATCTTTTGCTCACATAGTAAACAAAAAGTTGAGCCCACCTTCTTCTTGCATTAAAGTTGCACTGAGGGTGTACTGGGACACTCCCAGATAGACAATCAGCTTCTCACTCTCTTTTAGCTTTGACAAAAGAGAAGCTTGCCCAAGATATTGTTTGAGCTACTGGAAGGCAATTTCACATTGCTCCATCCACTTGAACCTTTTTGCCTTCTTTAGTACATCGAGAAAAGGACACATTGATCAGTTGCTTTGGAGATAAACCTGCTTAGCATCCCAACTTGACCGTTTAGGCTCTGTACATCTTTGGGCCCTATGAGGGATCTCATGTCAAGAATAGCTCTGATCTTTTCAAGATTAGCCTCGATCCCCCTACTGTTCACCATAAAGCTAAGAAAATTTCCAAAAGCAACCCCAAATGCACATTTATGTGAGTTTAGCTTCATTCAATATTTTCTCAAGATTTGAAACATCTTCTTGAGGTCATGGACATGGTTAACAACTTGTTCAGTTTTTACAAGTATATTGTCTACATACATCTCCATTGTTTTCTCAATTTGGTCTTTGAATATCATGTTTACCAATCGCTGGTAAGTTGCTCCTGTATTCTTTAGCCTAAAGGGCATTACTTTATAGCAGTACAACATGTAGTCAGTGATGAATGAGGTGTACTCTTCATCTTAAGAGGCTATAGGAATCTGGTTATATCGTGAGTAAGCATCTATGAAGCTAAAGAGTTGGTGTATCACCATTACGTCCACCAGTTGGTCAATTATTGGCAAAGGGAAACTATCCTTAGGGCATGCCTTATTGAGGTCAGTGAAGTCAATGCAAGTTTTCCACTTTCCATTTTTCTTTTTCACAAGAACGGGATTGGTTATCCAAGTGGGATGTGAGCTTCCTGGATGAATTTATTCACTAACAGCTTGTCCACTTCTTCCTTTAATGCCTTATACCATTCGGTGGTCATTGGCTTTTGCTTCTGATGTATTGGCTTATGACTAGGGTCAATGTTTAATTTGTATGACATAACCTTTGTGTCAATCTCGACCATGTATTCATGGTTTCAGGTGAAGACATCAAGATTTACTTTGAGGAACTCTGTGAGCTTTGTCTTCATGCCTGGAGATAGATTTTTGCCTAGTCTGGGGCATCTTCTAACATCTGCCTCACTTACTCGAACATTTTCGAGCTTTTTTGTTAGACTCATAATTTTTTTAACATGTACTTTGTAAAGGTCCAAGTTATAATTTACGGCAGTCAAGCTTACAGGTTGCAGCTCTTCTTCAGAAACCATGTTAAGTTTCCTTCTCCTTTCCCCCATTTTGACACGTCCTTATAGCATTATCAGGCCACTTCTTGCTCTCTTCGCACACACCCAACTTTATATAGGGTTAGGAACTTGATAGAAAGTGTCTTAGGTGATATGACCATATCAAGATCATTCATTATAGACACTCTATCACCACATTATATGCTGGTGGAGAGTTAACAATTAAAAAGTCAACCAAGGCATTGGCTTGGCAGCCCAAATCTCTAAGGGTTATATGCAACCTAATTTGTCCTACCGGGACCACTACATCCCCCGTGAAGCCAAATAGGGGTTCTGGAGAAGGCCTGAGCTGATTGAGGCTTATGCCTATTTGGTCAAAGCATTACTGGTACATCACGTTAACTGAACTGCCTATATCCACCATGATTCTTCGCACTTCAACATTGCTAATTTTGGCTTAAATAACCATAGCGTCATTATGTAGAGAATGCACTCCCTGAGCATCTTCACTGGTAAAAGTGATGTAATTAGTGCTTATCCTGGTTTTCTTTGTTGGTCCCCCAACTTTATCACACCTTGTAAATAAGACATGTCTTGCCTCCCATACATACCGCTTGTGGGACCTCTTTAAAGCCCCTACGATATGTGGTCCACCATGAATGGTGAATATGGTCCTCACTAAGGGTGTTGCTTTGTTCTTAAGAGTTTGCTAGCATTGATGCTAAACTAGCTACTAAGACCGTGGAGATTGCTGTCATGAGGGTCAGACCATATAATCCCTCAAGTAACCTTTTTTGATGAGGTTTTCAATGGTGTCTTTAAGTGTCCAACAATTTGAAGTGTTGTGTCCGACCTCATTATGATAGGCATAAAACTTGTTCTTGTCTCTTCGATGAAGAGGAGCTTTTAAAGGCTTGGGTCTTTTGAAGTCCTCGTTGTCCCTCTCTATTGTGAAGATTCGATCTCGGGTGTCTGATAGGATACTGTAGCTGTCATAGCGATTTTGGTGCCAAGGTTGCTCACCCCTAACTTTCTTTGCGACCTGACTATCTGATCTATCTTTTTGGCCACTTCTATTATTCCCATTATTTCCTCTATTTTTGCTTTGACTGGAGTCATTTGACTCCTATTTCTGCTTGGACTTCTTCGAGCTGAAGCTCTCCTCCTACCTAATCTCTTTTGTTGTTCACTCATAAAACTTTCATAGGTCTCTTACCAAGGACTTGTATATACTTTCATAAAGTTTTTTATCCTTGTAGAGCCCAATCGAAATGGCTGTGAGAATGCTCTCATCTAAAGGGTTTTCAACGTTACTAACCTCATGTCTAAATCAGGTAATATAATCTTTTAGTGACTCATCCCTTCATTGAAAGACTATTGCGAGGTGACGGGATGACGTGAGCTACCTTTTTAATGCCTTGTATTGGCTGAGAAATTTCATTTGGCATTCTTCCCAACTATGAATGCTTCGAACAATGAGGCTCCTAAGCCACGTTCGGGGTATCTCATTAAGGGTGGTGGGAAAGACACGACATTTTATAAATGGATTGGTGGTCTGAGGGTCCATTTGAACATTGAATGCATCCAAATGATTATACGAGTCGCTATCCCCGTTATATGATGTTTGGGATTTTAAATATTTGAGGAAGACATTCAGTTTCAATTTCTTGGGTGAAAGGCGACCTTTCCTCATAATAATCTTGGCTATTCTAAGCCACGAGTCACCTCTCTAGTTGCCAGATCCTTTTCAGCAACTCTTTAATCTTCGGGTTTAGAGTCTTAGATTGACAATTGGTGCTTAGATGACTCCTATTACCCCTTGACTGTGAGAATGGTGATAAGAGGTTTTGCTCCTTTTATTGTGTTAATGGCTTAAAGAACGGCATTTCAACTTATGCTCATAGTCGATCCCACTTGAGCTTCTTTCTTAGCGTGAGCTCTAGTGTCATTGGTCATCCTCTTGTCCATCCTTATGGGTCCGATGAACCTCAAATCTCGTCATGAGTTTGATGAATGGATAAAACCAGCTCATCGATGCTCTTCTTTAACAACCTTCTCCAATTGGGCCTCGAGTTGTTGGAGCCTTCCTCTAGGCATAATAACTTCCACTTGCCTTTGTGCACCCTGTGCTTTTGCCTAAGCCAATGTCCTTACTATATCGACTAATTCTCTCATGATATTTTCAAGTGTTTCCTAACACTAAAACCATGCTTGAACTCTATTCGCGTCAAAGACAATAGGTTGCTCAGAAGTGAAGGGTGTCATGCCAATGACAACACCTATCATTGGGGGTGGCAGAGGTTCTTACCACAAGAAAGGCTGAGCCTCTGGCTGGTAGCATTTCTTATTGTGGCTATACATGACCGTCTGGTTGGCCAGTGACAATGCCAGAACTTCTGATGGCCCTTCCTCTCACCATTGTGATCAGACAGTGAATCAAAGAAGAAAAGAATGCAGTTAAGGCCCTACAATAGGTGTCAAAATGTTGATAATAAAATTTGATTATGAGGATCCAAATCTTAGTCAACAAGGATAGTTCTTGAAACCCCAAACTGTAAGCTGAGAATGCATATTCAAACCAGAAAAATGAGAACGAAGAGGAAGGACCGTAGACATAGGATTTTTATCGTGGTTTAGCTAAAACTAGTTTAGGCCCCTACGTCCACTGTGATTTATATTTTCTGTTGGACAATCGTTGTTCTATATGGTTTGACAGAGTTACAATAATAGTGCACTCTCACTTTATAAGAGCTCTCTCACTGTTCCAACAAAGTGTCTACATGCAGTTTCTCACTTACTTGTTACAATGTTCTCCCTCTATTTATAGAAGTAGGGAAGGTCATAAGTGTAATTTGACAAATAGCAAAATGATTATTTTCACTGCACCGGGCATTAAATACTTGATGTCAAGCAATAAATGCCAGGCAAATCATTGTCGGACTACTGGGGGCTAATGTGTTGGTTTTGGAGGCTGACCTATCAGTTGGGAATACATGCCTTTAGTTACTGACTGGACTTTTGTACATATCCTTAACTTGTTGTCTTAGGGACCTGAGGCCGTGTTGATTGGACCTCGTTGAGTTCATCTAGCAAGTCTCCTAGAGGATGACTGAAATGGCATGCTTTTGTCAGCAAGTTGGAGTCCTCCTTAATGGGTCAGGTCCTTGCTTGGTCCTCGTCTTACGTCCTATGACTGGCGAGCTGGGTCTCCTCGCTGAACGACCTTGATCGCTGGGTAATCTGGGCCCTTCTTGGCTAGGCTTTGCCTCTTATTAGGCCTTTGGTGAGTCCATTTTGCATTGTCTGGTAAATACTCATAACACATTTCATTTTCAAGCAAACTCATAGTCATACATATTCATAATGTGCATACATCATATCACCATTAACCAATCTATTGTCTAGTCATTCAAATATATAACATTCACATATGGTTCATTACATACATCATGCAAATCAATTCCAGGTAGGCCTAACAGAAAGTATAAAACAATAAAATATAAACCTATACTACATATACTATTTCTTACCCTAGGCCCTATTAATTAGTTCATAAATCAAAAATCAATTTTTGAGCTAGCTTTGAAATCATTACTTATACACACACACACACACACACACACACACACACTTATCCACCTCGCATCCTATGTCATGTGATATTCCTAAGTTTAACATTCCTCAATTTCCCATTTGCCCATTCTATGACCCTTCCATCTCTTCCTTGCCTATATGCATTTTGGTTTTATCATAAGTTTACCCTAGGTTTATTTTAGTTATCTTAAATTCATTTGAATTATCCTAATGTGAATAAATCTATACTTTACAATGAGAGGGTGATAGATGTAATCATCTTAGGCCTTAAGCATCCTTAGGGTTCCCATTAATATCCTTTAGTTGCTCAATTGTCCAACTTTGGTGTTCAAGCTTCCAGAAGTCCCTTTATGGTCTAAGAAACTGCTTGCTAACACCTAGATTGATTATTAGTTGTACAACAGTACATCAAAGCTTAAAACCATTGTTAGATAACAACTGAAAACCACAAACTTAATTAAAAGCATCAATATATGTTAGAGTTAGAAGGAATGTAGTAAACTTGTCAGTTCTTACCTTAAATGCCGCAGAATCATCCAAAGCTCATTATTCAATAGCTAGTCCATTTTCTTATTTTTTTCATCTTTCTCTTTTCTCAACACTTCTAGCTTTCAAACCTATTTCAATATTTTCCCTTTGTATTTTCACCAATAAACTATTTCTATTTGGGCTTAGTTGAAACACTTCTCTCTCTCTCTCTCTCTCTCTTTCCCCTCCGTTCTCTTTCTATTTTTTTTCCTTCTTCCTTTGCATATGCTAGAGTTTTGAGCAACTTAAATCTACAGGCTTCAGTCTAAAAAAGGCCTATTAGTGAATTTTTTACTAGTGTAACTTTTCCTGACTTATTCCAATTATCACTTGATCTGAAAAGACTTTTTTTTTCTAATATTACTAGACAAAATCAACCATTTACTTCTTCAATTTATCCTTTGCATAAAATTTTACCCCCAATTTTATTTAAATGTCATCATTAGTCCCTTAATTTCACATCATTTAGACAAAGTTGTCCCTCCATCCATCTAATTCCATTATAACTCAAACAGAAGATGCCTACCTAGAATGTTAGTGCCCAATTGGCTGTTAAATCACAAGCTAGAAATAAAGCTACAACTAAGGGAGAAAATAACATGATTCCCTAACTTTTTTAGATGAAATAGCATGTTAAATCTCTAACTTTCAAACATTCATTCTTTTGAAAAAATGAAGGAACAACAATGTTTTCTCCCTTGATTGTAGCCTCCTTTCTAGTTTGTGATTTAACAGGTGAGTTAAGCATTAATATGCCTTTAAGCATCTTCTGTTTGTGATACAGTGGAATCAGATGGATGGATGATTATGTCCAAATAGTGTGAAATTGAGGGATTATTTTATCTAAATGATATGAAATTAAGGGATTACTAATAGAACCTTAATAAAATTAGGAATGAAATTATAAGTAAAGGATAATTTAGAGAATTAAATTATTGATTTTGTCTTCAATCAACTCATGTAAGAATGTTGTTCACTCAATGTGATTATGCACACTAAATCAACTAGAAAAGAAATACAACATTAAATAAAAGAGAGAATGCATTAATGTGCAATAAAAAATTGTGTGTCCCTCTTCTAATTAATTTGACTTAATTTTAATTTTAGTCCCTCTAATATATATGTTATTCCCTCCAAAATTGAATATTCTATTTTGGTCTTTTTATATATCAAAATCGATCAGATCTGATCCATTCTGATGATTTCTATCCAATTGTAAATGATATGCTTATGTGGCAATTATAAGTCCAACTTGACATTTTCATTTCACTTAATTTCTTTATTTTTGTATGTCACATTAGAAATTAAAAAAATAAGCTATTTCCTATTTTAAATTTCTCTAATATTTTCAACCATTTTTCACTTTATCAGCAAAAATCACTCTTGAGCCTATATAACTCAAAAGGATGGACCAAAATAGAATATTGAATTTGGGATCACATATAACCAAAGTGAATATTAGATTATCAAAATTAGAATTAAATCAATTAATTTAATACATACATCTAAACGCAATAGACTAAGAATCTCTCCTAGCATTTATCGTAATCACCAACTTGCTTCCCTGGACTGGTATAAAATCTTTGACCTTTTTCCAACACTTGAGAAAGTGTCAGGGAAGCACATCGCTAGTTAAACACTTTTCTCCCTTTTATTACAATAATTGAGAATATGAATCTCTTCGAAAAAAAAAAAAAAAGAAAGATGTGAATTAAAAAAATAGATATAAAAATTATTTTTATATTGAAATGATAACTCGGATAAAAAAAATATAGATGTTAAAAAAAAAATTGTAACTTTTATTTCTAAAAAAAAATAAAATTGCTGAGATATTGATCCATTGACAATCCTAAGAATAAGCGCTTCGAAAGCACCAGACCCAGAGGCAGTACCTCCACTACGCGACTGTAACCAGCTTTCAAGAATCTCAATCTCAATTACTAATATCTACTCCTGCTTATACAAGCTTCCACTTCAATTGATTATGCAACAAAAGAAACACTACTTTTTCTCTCTCTAGCCATGTCATCCGAACGCCCCGCGACGGAGTCGACTGAGCCCCACGCGCCGCTACTTCATTCCGGCCAAGGAGGAACCTCGGATGCTGTCGCCCGGCCATCCTCTCTCGCTCTTCTCCTGGGCCGTGCATCCGGTCGACGTGGCTCCTCTATGCTTGTTCGCGAGACGGCGGCGCGTGAGCTGGAGGAGCGGAGGGCCGATTGGGGCTACTCGAAGCCAGTAGTGGCGCTCGATATGACATGGAACATGGCGTTCGTAGTGGTGTCAGTGGTGATGTTGATCTGTACAGCCGAGGAGAAACCGAACAAGCCGATTCGATGGTGGATCTGCGGTTACGCGTTGCAGTGCTTGGTTCATGTGGTGCTTGTGTGGCTCGAATATAGGAGGAGGAATAGAAGGGAGCTTCGGAGGCGGAGCCGTCAAGACGTGGAAAATCAAGTTGGTGGTAACGTTGAGGACTTCAACGACAGTGAGAATGAAGATATTGGAGATGGGAGCTCAGGAAATTCCTCTCGTTCTGGGTTAGTTGTTTTTTTTTTTAATTAATTTACAAGTTCCATCTGGTGCTATTTGAGCTGAATCTTGATAAATGCTGGCACAATTTTGCTTTTTGATACATGGATTTCGGTTTTATAACTTCTTTTGTGTGTTTATTTTCTAAATTTAACATTTCTGGTAATTTTTTTTTATAGAAATTGGTATCTGGAGTGCAACATAAATCTTTGTAGGGTAGCTTTCAGAAAATCAGCATATTGGGCACAGAGAAAGTACTAGCGCGTATCTGTGTACAGGATAGATTTCCTTGATAAGGGCTTTGATTATGTTTTGGGAATTATTTATTATGAGTTAGGAACTTCAAAAATCTATTACTTGTATTGGACTTTAGATTCGGAGGTGGAAATGAGGGGAAAAATGGAAAGACATGATGGATGAACTTGGATGATGCAATGACCAGTGAGATATGACTTTAGTGCTTCACAATTGCGTAAGCATGAGCTGGGAACAAAGCCCACAAGAAGAGTGTGAAGATCAATGCCATTGAGCTGGTGGATATTTAGTGACTTACGTTTCTGAAGATATCACTTTGATAATATACTCATCCTTAAAATTTGAACTGAGTTCCTCAGTTTGTTCATAATTCTGCACGTCCTATGAAAGAGTTCAAAAACTTTTGTCATGGTAATTTAATGGTGCTTGAGTATATGAATCATTGAAAGAGCTTCAAACTTAGAAGTCAGGTTCTTTTAGGAGAGGTAAAAATGTCTAGCTGTGGAAGTTAAATTGAATATAAGATTTATATGGTTTTGATGATTATATATTTAAGGTGTAGGCATGTTCTCAAGTTTAACAAAGTGGTGGAGAGAATTAGGTTTGCTAGAAGTAGGGGGAATAATAATATATATTGTGGCTATATTGATTTGTTTGGCCTCATAAATCTTTAATATCATGACATCGAAGAAATAAGTTCTGTGGCATTGATTCTGCTACCCTAGCCAGGGGCAAAGTGTTTGTTGTCTTGCACTATCTGAAATGGTTAGTGGTGTCATTTGCAACAAAGTTGTCTTTATTGTTGTTCTGTTTAAACCTCAGTACTCTAGCTACTTGTTGTTGCCAAAGACAAAGCTTTTACCATAATTGTATGGAGTATCATTTTATTGTGGTTAGGACTTGATTAATTGAAGTATGTCATATAATGATCTCCTATGAAGTGATTTGAATATTTTTGTTAAAAATGTCTACATATTATATTCTTCTTCCTCCTTCAGTATATCATTTATACTTCTAGAAATTAATTTCAAGTACAATCTCTATATTTCTTCCCAAAATTTCCATATTAATTTCTGAAACCCCTAGGCTAGGTCTAGTTTTAGATTTGTAAGAGCTACTTGGTCCGAATTGGGTGTGATAAATTTAAGCTCCCAATTCAAGAATGTGGCTAACGAGTGTATGTGGGCTGTCAAGATGAGTGTTTATTACATGCACTTAAAGAAATATAAATTTTTACTTGAATGCTACCTCAATCTTGTCTATGCTTTCTTTTTGCGTCTTTTATGAATGCCACGTTATTTCTTTGTCTCAGCTTCAATGTTGCAGGATATGAATTATGTAGTGTGCCTTCTTCATGATCGTACTTATTTTCAACTTTTCTCATGGCTATATGTCATTTTTCTTATGTCCTTTGAACTTAACCTATATTCCTCTTGGCATTTTGCCAACTGCAATCATTGATAGAAGTTGTTATACTCTAATACAAAATTTAATTCTTTTATTTGGATTTGTCATTACTTGTTTTGACAAAAACGCCTTTCACCATTTCTTCCACAGCTGTATATTCTATCTTTCATGTCTCATGTGAAAATCACAGTTGGCTTAGAGTCACTGTGCAAATGCTTGCAGTGTTGCAGATTGATTCCAGTATTTATTGCAGACACTTCTAATATTTTGATAATACAAAGGGGTTCCATCACATGCTTGTGCTTTGCATGGAGACGTGTGTGGTTTTTCATGTGTTCTTTATGGTTGTAGAGTTGTGTAGGGATCTTTCTGGATAAGTTTTTGATAAGATTATATCACTCCAATTTTGTAAGATGATTGTACTTTGGCATCCTTATGGTATGCTGCTATTTGGGTTTTCTAGGAGAGGGGATGGGGGATTGTATGATATCCAAAGAGATTGAAGTACTTTTTTTTTTTACATTTGTAATCTACTGTACTTTTTTTATTTCAAGACGATATGTGGATATCATATTATCAACTTTTGAACTATTTCATTTTATCTGTGCTAATAAAATTTTATTAGAAAAATAAAGAAAAGAATGATGGCTAATCCCAAAATTTTAGATCAGGCATGTATACAGTATTAACTCTTCAACCCACCATTCAATTCATATTAGTATAACTTACATTTGAAATGCTAATCTCACCTACTTAAATTTTATTTGCTAGCCAATTGGCATTGGTATTTATTTTGTTGAAGATATTAAGAAAGATTTTGGTGTCAAAACAAACACTATATCTGCTACCTTAGGTTTTGTGATAAATATTCTATAACAAGATTGTAAGCTCATCTTGTCTTCATGTGATTTGAAGCATTGTTCAGTGACTTGTGACTTTTGACACCTTCATGTGATTTGGAGGATTGTTTGGTGAATTTTGGTGTTTCATGTGATTTGAAACGTTGTTTGGCGAATTTTGGTGCCTTCATCTGATTTGGAGGACTGTTGAGTGAATTTTGGTGCCTTCATGTGATTTGGAGGATTGTTTGGCAAAATTTGGTGCCTTCATGTGATTTAGAGGATTGTTTGGCAAAATTTGGTGTTTCATGTGATTTGGAACATTATTTGATGAATTTTGGTGTCTTCATGTGATTTTGAGGACTGTTTAGCGAATTTTGTTGCCTTCATGTGATTTGGAGGATTGTTTGACAAATTTTCGTGTCTTCATGTGATTTGGAGGATTGTTTGGCGAATTTTGGTATCTTCATGTGATTTGGAGGATTGTTTGGTGTGACTTATATTTGCACAGATCTAATTTGGTGAGCTTATCCTCAATGTGAAGTGGTTTGGGCCACTAATTTGGTTGCGTGACTTGCTTTAATGTCTTGGAATTGGTTTCAATGAATACAACATGGGAGCAACATGGTTGTGATAGTACTGGTGGTTTTGGCATAATTCTAACCATAGGTGTTGGAGATTTTGAGGATCAGTTAGGAACTTTAGGGAGTGGCTTAAGGGAAGCTAGCAAAAGACTTCTAGAAGCTGTGTCGTTTGTACCTTGTGTCGAGGAGAACAACTAGAAGAAGGTCGATGGAGCAACCAGGGGTAGTTGGCTAAGTACTTCTAGGAGTTGTATTTGCAAACCGTTCGTGCAGTTTATAGTTTGTCAAGTTTTCTTTATAGATATTTTTTATTACATTTTAATTTTACTTTTTGAAAGTTCAAATGGATGTAACAAGCTTAAACTTTGGAAGCTTTAGCTTGAGGGGGAGTATTAGGAAGTAGAGATAGAATATATGACTTATGACTGATAAGTCATTAAGTTATTTAGTTAGACTCTAATATTGGAGATAAGTTATAAGTTTAGATAAGTCAATAAGTTAGAGTTTTATTAGAACTCTATCCCTTGTATAGGCTTTATATGAAAAGAGGAGTGGAGTTAAGTCTTTAATGAATATAGCAGTCTTATTTATTCAATTGTTCTCTCCAAACTCTCTAGCCTTTCTCTACTTCTTCTCCTTCCTAAAACCCTAATCGTTTTCTTAACAGTCATTTCCGACTTCTTGCTTGTAAGTGATAAGGTCAGTTTGGACAAGTTTCTGGCCTTGTAAATAGCAGGTAGTTTGTCAATTTTATGGGCAGAATTACAATACAGTTTAAATGCCATCTTCCCTTTTATAATAAATCCATTGAACCTAGGCTTCTGTACTTTTGGGGTCATCTTACGCTTGTAGGTGTTTATTTTTTGGTATAATCTTATTGGATTTCATTTATTCCTCTGCTTTGTATATATGCAAATTGCAATAGGATATGATAGGTTAGTTATCTGATCTGCCCCAAACTCCGATGTGCTTGTTGGCCCCCAAGGCTTTTGTATTGTAGTCAAGCAATGTTTTCTTCATTCCTGATCTACCAACACACCTTACTTATTCTGATATAAAAGAATATAGTCAGTTGATAGGTTTATTATTCAATATAACAGTTAGTGATATTGATCATGTCATGGCACTTTGACAACATAGCTGGGTTGGAGGTGTTCATATGCTATTGAGTTAGGAGTGGTGCTTGACTAAAACCACATGTGATGGTGGTTTTGATGGCTACAAGCTTTCTGGTTATGTTAATAAACTTCACTAAACTTCTGTTCTAGATCTTTGATCCTAGTGACAGATGAATCCTGAAACATCCTCCATGGCTGGTGAATCTGCCGTTAGTCCCTCCTCCATGGTATCTCACACCAATCCCCATGACAGCCCATTCCTTCCCATCACCAACCACAAATTGAATGGGAATAATTATCTCCAATGGTCCCAATCTGTCATGCTCTA
>JANHAO010003737.1:0-25554 GCA_026873985.1 Saraca asoca | reverse complement strand
TTATTTGATGTGACACAACTGTAGCTTGTAATTAATAACTAGAGCCCATCCTTCCTCTATAAATAGGATGATATTGTTAGCAAATGGGGGGCTGGAAAAAATGATCCTGAACAATTACAATGGAAAAACTCTCTACCGTGGACGTAGGGTCCAGCCAATCTGGATTTAGCCGAACCACGTAAAAATCTTGCGCCTTCTCCCTAGTCTTTTCTCTTGCTCACTCAGTTGATCAACCTGCATACACACACTAATCTAGAACAGGTCAGAGATCCCGTAGAATTCTCCGTTGACCGGAGTTTGGAGTGCTGATCAAAATCCGACGTCAACAAGTTTGGACACACATTCTCTATTTCAACACTCGTGTCAAACTCTATTTCCAGTTTATTATTTGTTATGTCATGTTATTTAATATTATGAATATTTATTTTTATATGAAAAAATAATAATTATAATATATATATTTACAAATAAATACAATATTTTTTAATATTTACAAATATATCCCTATATTTTTATTATTTACATGTATCTCTCACGTATCGATGTTCTATATTTTTTGAAAATATCATATCCCTATATCTGTATCCATATTTTTTCATGTCCACGTACCGATGTTCATGCAACATAAATTATATCAATAACTTGTTATCTGATACCTCTTCGCGTCGTACTAATAGTAATAGAATACAACGGAGCCGTGATGTCCACTCCCGACAAATGCGGGAAATAGTACTACCGAGTATTGCAAACTATTCACGTCTGAAATTACGATCTTACCTCCATTCACGCCGCATGAGTTGTCTATGCCTTCGTGTCAAATAGTATACGAGGCGTAGATTTGATTTCTGCTTAAATTAACATAGATGAAATAAAATAAAATTTTATATTTAAATATTTTAAATAAGACATAAAAAATAATTTTTAACTCTGCATGTTTCCAAGAAAATGCAGATAAAAATTTAGATATAACGAAAAGGAAATAGAAGTAATAAAAAAAATATTGATTCATACATAAATGAATTTTATTGCACCTTTTTATTTATTTATTTACCATTAGTTTTCTTAATATACCGAGATTTGAGGGATCCAGCAACAACATGAACGCACACATAAGCAGTAGGGTCATCTCCCACGTGCCGCCATGTGAGCACGAAAATTTTCTTCTTGATATATCAACTTAGTTAATTTAGCAAATATCTGGAGGACGATGGGCAGTCACTTACTTATAACACTCCCAGCCTTTAGCCGCGCCTTACAGGCGCTCTATCCCTCTCCAAGCTCCATCCTGAGATACAAAACAAGTATTTTGTTTGCGTGCATCTCGCCTAATTTGGGTCTCCAAGCAGGTATAAGAATTTAGTTAAAAAGAATAATAGCATAATTTAAATCTTAAATTTTTTATGTAAAGAAGTTGAATTTCAAACACTTAAACTTATAATCTTAGTTTGATCGCATATTTTTAATTGTAAAATTTATATGAAAATTTTGATTGTATGAAAAAATGGTCAAAGTGGAAGACATTTTTAATCCCATTGTTTCGCTTTAGACTTCTCGTTCAACAAAAGGACAGATCTGATGGTGGGCCCATCTTATGCCTCCACAAATGGCAGCCAACACCGTCTGATTCGGCAGGCTGCGTCACAGCCGCACATATATTCACAACTTTTTAACAGAGTTATTGATTATTCCATTATTTAAGGAGAGGGGTCTAATGGGATCAAACACGGTCAGCTTTTTAATTAGGGTTCCAGAAAGGCAGGCTTCTGTAATCTTAGGCCCAATATTCTTCTAGGGATCGGTAGTGAAAAACTGAAAATAAATATTGTTAAAAGAAATTAAAAGCCCCGTAATTCTCCTATAAATACCATTCTTTCCTCTCCCCTTCCCCTACCACTATACGTCTCTCTCTCTCCTCCCTCTCTCCCCCCAAGCTCTTTATCTCTTTTATCTTCTGCTTTTAGGGTTTTGATCATCTTCTGAAGCTTCCAAGCCATTTGATTTGGAATTGGATCTTCAATATCTGGCTCTCTTTGTATTCTTCCACAGCTTTCTTGAACTGCATCTATGAATTCCTTTGCATGCATGCCGTGGCATTCCTATGCCTTTTTGCGGTTCAATAAAGCTGTGGGAAGATACAGACAGAGTCAACAGCAAACTGTGAGGTTGAATCCGCCTACAACAGCTTGGTACTTTCCATTTTTCTTTTACTAGTCCTATTTTTCACATTATTATTAAGATATAAAGCATTGACTTTTCAGAATATCTCAGATCAGAGTTATTTGATGCAGAAATCAAGGAGTGAACTTCTGATCTTAATTATTCCTCAAAAGTAATTAATGAGATTTATGCTGATGGGTCTTTCATGTTAAGCTCACTGGTCCTGATCAGTGCCCAGATGAACCTAAACCAAAATGCTCTCTTCTTAGTACTTATGGCTTGTTTGGGAGTAGGTGAAATTGAGGTGAAGGAAAGGAGAGGAAAGGAAATGAATGGGTCACAAACAAGGAGAAAAATCAGTTGTCAATTTTGATAGTTGCAGAAATAGCTATGCAAAAAGTACAATTTTTTGGCCATTCAGATCTTCCTCACATATTTTGTTTGCAAATTGGCTTTCATACCCTTTCCTTTCTCTTTTATTTGTCCAAACACTTTTCCTTATTCAGAGATGTATTGTATAGGTGCTCAGTGTATAGTTTTATTTTATGGTACTGTCTGTGTTGAATAATTTCACCATATCGGCTGTTTCTGCTATTTCCTTCTCTCTGCTTTTTGCTTAACCTTTTTGTTGTGTTTTTGGGGTGTCCCATGTGTAGCAGCCACCGTTTGCAAGCAAAATTTAGAAATTATAAAGTGGATCAAACGGTCATCAAATAAAAAAAGTCTATATAATTAGAAAAATGTTTAGCTTGATTCATGAAACCTTTGATCTGTACTTGTGATGTCTCCGTATTTTAATATATATATTCCAGCCTGCAGATTCGGCATATGCATTTCAGAATCAACTCGTATATAATTAATTAATCATTATTAATTTTTCAGTTTATTATATCAAAAAGATTGGAACAATTATACTTTCATTTAAAAATAAATGAGGATGTTCAGATTCATTCTAGCTAGATGAACATATTCTTTTGAAAATCTTTGCAAGTCACGACAACACTTTTTGTTTTGGGTACACAGCGACTAACTGGAAGGAAACAAATTACATTTTCAGTTACTGATTGTTAGAATATATATATGGACCACAGAGAGAGGTGTCTACATACAGCCTTCATCTCTAGTTTGGAACTTGCAACAACTTATGAAAGCTTTAAGTGATTGGTTTGTGATCCTAGAGGTTAGGTGAAGCTTTTATGGAAAGGAATAACCATAAGAAACCCGAATAAATTCACTCAGAACTGTACTCTTTTGTGATTTACGCCTTCAAACAAACAAACCTACCTAAATATGATGCAGAAGCAGCTCGTGGAAGGAAACTAGGGTTTCCTTTTTCCCCCAACTAAGTTGGTGAGATGCCAAGTTGCGAGAAATGGGCATTCTAGATATCACCTGTAAGTACCGTCTCTTTTTATAATGTTGCTAGCCTGAGCGCCGGTGCTGATTTGAATTGCTTTCATATCACAATGTGCACAATTCTCACACATACAAAGATATATGGGTCTCACATACAGCGCAGATCACAACATA
Source organism: Saraca asoca (assembly GCA_026873985.1). Taxonomy (NCBI): domain Eukaryota; kingdom Viridiplantae; phylum Streptophyta; class Magnoliopsida; order Fabales; family Fabaceae; genus Saraca; species Saraca asoca. The sequence continues at coordinate 21,867 of JANHAO010003737.1, read as the reverse complement.
CACAATTCGTATATATATAAAAATATGTAGATCTCATATGAAGCGCTACATGTTTTTGTGGCTCCTATTCACACATACAAAAATTTATGGGTCTTACATGTAATGCAAATTACAATATACACAATTCATGAATATATAAAAACATATAGATCACACAGCGCATTCCATACCATTGTGACTCCTATTTAGTATGTGAGGACTTAAAATATTATCCATTCATGTATAGGAGGAGGTGATCTTGAAGGTCTATAATAGTTTGTTGTATGGTTCTAAATTATGCATCACACTTGTTGTCATATTACAAAAATATGATTCTATAATTTATAATAAAAAAATTACAAAAAATTATAATTATAGAAATTGACATAATCATAATATTGCATTTAGAAAGCGTAAGTTTAAATTATAATCTATTATTAGAACATTTAATATTTTAGCATTAAAAATTGACATTCCATTCCAATTCATTTTAAACCAAAAGAAGACATCTTGCATATTTGACCATTCTTGTGTCCCAGAAAGAAATTTATGTTTGTTCATTTTGGTATCTGAATAAATCCGATGACAATGGTTAATGTCGGCTGGGATATTAACTGGGGCTTTCGACATGAAAATTAGAAAGACTAGCTTACAGACGGGGCTTTCACGGGTAATTGAGTCCATCCAATAAATAAGGCACCCCTTTTTCTTTTTCAAAAGATAATTGGAAAAGTCATATGATGATGTCACTTTAATTGTTAGAGTAATATCCTAATGTAACCCACTAATCTAACATAACTTGTAATTTATCCCTCATTCAATGGCTTTATCAGTATTATTTTAAGTATGACAAAACATTTTAACTCATTGAGCATGATGTTCTCTTTTTCTTTGTTTTGGATCGGTCATTTGTTTATATACTTCCATTATTGTTATTACACATTCTTTATGATGATACAATGTGCATTAAGTGAGTACACATATATAACAGAATTTAAATAGATAATAATTTCAATAAATAATTAAAATACATTAAAATTTACTATAATATGTGTATAATTAAAAAATATATTATTCAATAAATACGAGCAATGTCTCATTCATCATGGTTTTCATTTTTATTAGTTTACTTTACTTATCTGATGTGGGTTTTGTTTGTCTGATATAATTTTACTTAAGTAGTAGCTTTTTTTGGGAGAAAGATAGGGTTGCAAAAGTTAGATTTCCTTGTGCTCCGTGATGTGGAAGATAGGTGAAAGGAGTTAAACGACAGAGAGGGTAATAATTAAATTAATTGGCAATGTTCTTGATCTTGCAGTCCTAGCTCTGTCACTTTTGTCTTGTGACATCTCAACAACTACTAAGGCATTTCGAAAATTATTAATTAAAAATGTCTACACATTTGATAAGCTCAGGCTTTAATTATTCTCCTGCTTAAGTAATTTCCACCAAGAGCATCTATGAATTTACATTATGTTTCTTCAGTTCAAAGGGTCCCATCTGGACAAGAATCCTTACTTCTGCACTTTATTTTTAAGAGATGCAATTTGTATGGAAGCTTGTCTACTCGTTTCCTGCATTGATTAAGACGTAAGAGTAAAATTATCTGCTTTTATAGGCTAACGCATCAGAATTCCTTTTTCTTGAGAATGTCAAAGGTTTTTTTTTTCGTCTTTCTAGTTACAGTCTTGAGTTAATTTACCTTCCTTTGTCATGAAATTAACTAAGAAAAAAAAATTACCGTTTTACAGTGTCTATGTCAGGGTAAAATATTGAGCCTTGAGGCATAATGTACATTTAACATGTTAATGATGTTAGAATTTTGAATAGAATCATGAAATGTAACTTGATAATTCTTCTTCTTGTTCTCATGGAGATGGGTCGACAAGGTATCTTCTTTATTGTTGTTGCGGCACTTTCACTTGAAAAAGGAAGAAAGAGTTACTATTACTATATGGCGTCCTCTTGTTTCTGGAGCTGATCATCACTAGTTACTTACGTCAATAGCATACCCTACAATTGATGGTAGTGGGCATTTAGTGTTATTGCTGTCATTTCTCTTTCACTCAGGTACCCCAATTATTAAGACTACTCATTTATCTTCTTTCATTTTCTTAGTGTCACAATGCTAGCTAGCTATATTGAGGAGTGAAGAGATGGAAATTTTTGGAAAGGATAAAGAGTAAAGTGTTTAGAATTTTACAAAAACAATTTCTTTTTAGGTTATATACGGATCTCCTAAAAAATTCTTTAAATCATAGGATAAGTTTTGGTATTTCAAAATTTTTGGTCCCACATTTATATGTCTATCATCCATATCACATTTATTTTATCTTCTAAATATTCATTTATTTATATAAATATCACAATATAATTTAAATTGACTTTATTTGTTGAGATCCTGCCACATAAACATTTTGAATAATTGTTTGTACAAAGTATTAAATGCAATTAGCACCCTTTTTTTTTTTCAGTTTTTTAATTTTTCTGGCAAGTAATATGAACATAGAACAATACAGTGAAGGAGGCTGCCGACATTACCTATGATCACTATACGGTTCATTGCAGCTCGATTTCATGTTTTTAATTGGATTGGAGAATGGAGATTATTTGGAGGCTCACAATCACCTTTTTGTTGGTAAGTGCAGCAGCTTAGATGGGTTTGTTTCCATAGTCTTTAAATCAATAGTGTCCATTTCTTGCTAGGTGGGTCTAACTTCTATGAGATGCCATAGCTATATAGAATGTGATCTTTACCGTTGAGATATGTCCATATCAGTCTGTTTGTTTGATATTGGTGAGGACCATGCATTCATGCTCTCAATAGTAGAACAAACATTGCTTTTGGATGATAATTTTAACCTTATATGCTACTCTTGCTCTTGAAGATTCGACCCTATAAAGGTCATTCTAAAGGAAATCTCCTCCATGTTGGCATCTTGAATGGAATAAAAGCAAACAAAGAATGTTATATTCCAAATATCCTTCTATAAATTAGAAGCCTTGTACTAATGAAGATTGGCCTAATTGGTAGGATTCAACTGCCTTAATAAAATGTGTTGGGTTTAATTCTCATTGGTCAATTTACTATTTGCAATACATACCATTTTAGTGTTGGAGTACTCTGATATTAAATATTTTGTTTACCTAAAAAAACCTTGCAAAACTTTCACTTCAATAATTGTACTGGTTTCATGTTTTGTGCTTTTCTTGTGTATATGAAATTATATATTCTTTAAATTATTATATACGATCTACTGGTGAGAAATCTGAGTAGTTTATTAAAGTTCCTAAGGTTGAAACTCTTTCATGTAACTAGCAAAATATATTATACTACCGTTTGTCATATACCCTTTTGTCACATGGTGCATGTCTTTACAATTTCACAGAATAGTCATACTTTGAATTTCTTACCATGAAATTATGTGTTTGAATATCTTTCATAACATCCTTCAGGCCCTCTTCACAAGCTACTGAGTGTTTCTAAAAGGTTTATCTGTACTATCTCACTTTCTCCAAATAATTAGGCCCATATTGAACAAAGATAAATTAAGGTATATATATATGTTCAACTTTAAAAAGGGGTCCGAATAAAAGTTAATGATCACTTACAAATGTTAACATTAATTTATGGCCTTTGTTCTTGTGCCCTACATTCAATTTCTTTATTTTTTTAATAATAAAAATGACAAATCACTTACTTAAAACACTAAAAAAAAAAAAAAAAAAACTTTCGATAATAGGGGAGTTTAGTGTATGCATTTAACTCCATTAGTTTATTGGTTGATGGTCCTCCTTCAATATTCATTAACGAAGGCATCAGTTTATAATCTTTCGCGATCTTCTAAAGCTTTACCAAGGAAACAAACAAGTTCACCATCTTAGACATAGAAATATATATAGATTTTAGTTCAATGATTTAAATTTAAATTAATTTTATACTATTATTCTATATGTTGTCACATTATTAATAAATTATTATAATTTTCTTACTGTAATAAATTTCTAATTATTCAATCTAACTTTTTTAAATGATGTGATATTTTTCTATTTATAAACAATATAAGAAATTTTACACTAATACTAAATGAAGTTTAAACTCTTTAGTTCAAACCTATTAGAGGGCGAAAAAAAAAAAGAATTGTATATCCAACAAATTGATCCTGCATTGTACATGCCTTCAACCCCGAAAATACCCTAATTACATAATTAGTTCGAGAAGGGTAGGTTAAGGGCAAAGCTCCATGTAGGCCCATTGACATTAGAGTAATCACTAATCAACAATTCAGTGATGAGGCTTTCTAATTTACTTCCAATCTTTTTACGGTGTTGGGTTCGAATTAGGTTCATACTTAACAGTAAGTATATCTGTCAAGTTACCGTGCGTGGAAGTGGCTCAAATGTCATATTTGTCCCTCAGTCATAAGAAATATTACAAGCTCATGCAGACCTATAACTTGACAGATGATAACCATCTTTCTCCTTCCATTAAACAAAAACAATGTCCTAAATTTAAATATTGAATACTGAAAAGGCAAAAGTCGATCTCCAGACAAAAAGATAAAATGGGGTGTCAATAATCAATTTTTTATTTTAATACAGAGATATATATATATATATATGCAATAAAATTAACATTACATAACTTTTATACACTATAAAATAATTTTTTTTTCATGTGTGGTATATATTTATTTCTCATTTTAAAATATAAAACTCTATAAGTTTTAAGTGTAATATTGGCGTACAAAGCAAGAACAATTCTGTACTATGCGAATTCCGGCACAGATGTTTGTTTGAAGGCTTTAGCATCCATCAGTTTCTCACTGGCAACTCATACAATGTTGTGTCACAGAGATAGATAGTCAGTGGGTTTCGTGTGCTTGTGTTCAAAATTTTGCACTATTTTCTCAGAAAAGTGTAAAAATTAGGGGAATAGTATAAGGTGCACTGCTACTTCATACGATTATAGTACTAACAATATCTTTATACGAAGCGCAGAGAGATCAAGTGCCATGCCTCTCTGTCGACTGCCTCATACTTAATCTGATTTTTGGTGGACCTACTCTCTCTGCACACACCTTATATTCCCTTTCAGCTCACGTAGATTTTGTATATTCTCGGAATTTTACAATATATATAATACTGGTAAAATTCAAAATGTCAACTTTATACTTTAATACTATATTAATTTTTTGGTAAAGGTTTTGCTTTGTGCTAGCTTAATATTTTTCCTTATATAATGCTTCTTATTCTAACCGCTTTTTTAATGCTGGTATACTTATAACAAAACTTTGCAAAATAAGAAAATCTTTAATTAACTTTAAAAAAGATTAAGTTTAGATCGAGTGACAGTGTAAAGAAATTCCTTCATGTGTAAGTATATCATAATTATGGCCGATAAAAAAAATTTAATTTGCTTTATTATTTTTAATAATGTGATACCTTCCTATTTTCTCAGAATATAAAAATATTATATTAACAATTAATCAAATTTAAACTAAAATTAAAAAAAAAAAGACACACTAACATAAATTAGGTTACAGTATGTGACATTCATACAATCATAAATCTCATTACATGTGTTTAAGTCTCTCAGAAGTAAGTTTAAAAAAATAATTAAGATAGAATTTTTGCACATTGCAGGGTTATTATTATAAGTTTGATTGTTAGATTAGTGGTGCAGGTTATCACAATAATTTTGCAGACAAAAAGAAAGTAATGGTAAAAATGTGAGTATATGCCAATAAGAAACTATAAGTCTTTTGGCTAGGTGTAAAACTGGCCTAAGTTCTCAGATTCACATGCTCAATATTTGATAAGTATGATATAGAGTGGCTATATTAGCCGTAATCAGCTTCAACAATTATTTAAATCAGTCAAGTAAACAGTTCAGTGTGCATTACCTAACCTGACAGAGAAGTGAATCTAGTTAGTAATGAAATAAATAATGGATATGGTTGAACTAGAGTCAATCCAATGCACATGTTCATAATTTGCATAAAATATTATGCTTTCAAATTAAACAAAGAACGCAGTGAGTAATTGAGAGTGTGGGCAAGAGATTAGATGTCAGTAATTGTAAACTGTAATATTTATACAGTAAAAAATCCAGTGACAACTAATGGAGATTAATTTCATCAAATCATAAACTTTAGAGAGAGAGAGAGAGAGAGAGGGGAAGCAAAAGGAAGGGGATGAGGGGGGAGAGAGAGTAAGAGGGAGAGGTAATTAAATTCAAATGGGAAAATGATGTCAGTCGGAGAAGAGTGGTTAAAAAAATGATGTCACAAAGTGACAAAGGCCAACCTTTTTCACAGAAATGTAGGAGAAGATGGGGATTCGCTAAACCAAAAGGCCAGCAGGAAGAACTATCATCATTGATGATAAAAAGGAAAAGCTAGGGAATCTTCTCTGAAACGTAACTTTTTTTTCACCATTTTGATTGAATGAACCGGGTTTAATAATAAATTAGCTAATGGGAAATTTCACCTAATTGTACAGACAACTAGGAAACATTAAATTTCTGTTTCCTTTTTTTTTTTTTAATTTTCTACTGCCCTTTATCTTGCATGGCTCAAACGTGTTTGCATCAGATTTAACTAACAAACTTCAGAAATCTAAACAAACTTAATGGATTTGTTCTTATATGCATGGGTTTTCACTTTACCTTTTTTTCAAACCTCAGAAAACCATTATAATTCAGCATCCTGGTAAGATCCCAGATGATAAAGATTCAAATTGATGACCTTGCCAATTTATTCTCACATAAAACACAAGAATTCATGAGAATTTTCGGGTAAACAAAGGATTTTTTTCCTTACTTTTGCTAAGGAGAGAGAGAGAGAGAGAGAGAGAGAGAGAGAGAGAGAGAGAGAGAGAGAGAGAGAGAATGATGTAATTGCATCAATTTCCAGAATTATCCAGATAAAAGGCAACAAAAAAAAATCTTAAAAAGAAGAGTTTAAAGCATGAGGAGGAATAGTTTTGTGAGATTACCGTAATAAATATATGGATGACAAAAAATCAGCTTGGGAAATTTTTTTTTTTCAGCGGCTAGTCAAAATTTTCTGAGTTCTGCATCTGCGTCTTGAGAAGCTACAAAGAAGGCCTGAGTTGCCATGTTCTCCCACAGCTTTCTTGAGCTTCTAGGGCTTTTTAATCCTGTATAGTGAAGAGATTAAGATGCATAAGAAGTTCAAGAAAGCTGTGGAAAAGCATGACCAGGACTTTGAACAAAAATTGACCTCAGATCTCACACTTTTGCCAAACTCTGCGTTTTCCAGAACTAGAGATATAGAGAGAAACTGGAGAGCCAAAAATAAAGGGAAAGAGAAGAAGTAGAAAAAGGGAGTAAAGCAGAGAGAGGTTAAGAAATGACCATACCCATACAAAGTTTGTCATGGACCACTCTACCATTTATAATCAATTTACCAGCTTTATAGAGAGAGGAGGACTTGGTGTTTGAGAGGGTACGTAGGGTTCACTTCACGCACAAACCTAGGTGTATTCTCTATATATATTTAAATCCACTTATTTTGACTAACAATGTTGGTTTAGTTCTTCCAGATCTAAATGATTTTCACTTTCCACACATTTTTATTATTTAATAAATCTTAACTCACAAATATATCACACTTTTAACAAAATATAAGTTTTACAGAATTTTTTTTTATTTTTATATAATAATATGTAAATGAAAGTAAAAAAACAAAATAACTATTGAAATACGCAGCAAACCTGAATTATTTGATAAATAAATAAATAAAATTAATTTAAATTAAATTAAATTAAATTTTTTGCATTGATAATATATTATAATTTGTAAGAAAAAAAAAAGTGAAGTTTAACTTGTTTTTGAAATTTACCCGCAAAATGGCTTACTTTCCCGGTGAATGCGCAGTGGGTCACATAGAAACGCGTCAGATGGGTAAGAACAATAGTCTTCCCAAAAAGGACAAATCAGAAAATGAAAAGAAATTGAAAAGCAAATGAAATATAGGGCAGAAAAGGAAAAAAATAGATAAACAGAGGTTGTAATTTTGAAAAACCATCCCATTCCCTCACATGCCACCATGTGAGCAGGATCTCTTTTTTATATTACGAAAGATTTAAAGGTATGGGTTGTTCATGGTCCCCAATCCTTGTATACGTATTAATTTTTGTTCCCCTTTCACATATATTCACACTAAACCAACATATGTAATTAATTATGTATGATCATCAATCATTTAGCTCTAATCTACATATATATTTTATAAGGTGGCAATAATTGAACAGTGTCATAATTCTAAATTATTAATACAGTGACAATTATGATTATATTATAATTAGTAAAATTATAAATAAATGTAGAAAGATAAACTAATTATGATACAAAATTATAAAAAATCATAATTATAGTGTAAAGTGCAATTGTGATTTGTAACCTCAATACTAATAGTAATATTATGCTTAATATTGCAATTATTGATCATGAAAATTTTTTATTAGTGAAGTTGATCAACAAAGTCAAGTGAAATCGAGGAACAACCTATAAGTCTAGTAAAGTTAATCGCACACAATAGAAGTGATCCACTAAGTACACTCCAACAATCAAATTAATATTTTAATAGAATTTCAGTAGAGTAAATAATATAAATCAGAAGAAGGAGTATCTCTCAGAATTTATAGGTGTTAAGTGTGTTAACTAACATGCTCTTTGATGAATAAAGTGCTATCATATGTTTTAAATATATTGATATATAGTGTTGATGAAAATCTCGTAAAATAATTGTTGATGTCACATTATTTATCCAGGTTCAATCACACATTTTATCATATGTCAATTAGATAGTTAGTTCACAAAACTTTCTATCGATCAAATTTCGCGATTGGATCGATCAGTCAAACATAACATGTTGATCAGTTTGGATCAAATTATATATCAATCGATTTTAATTAGAGTGATCAATTAGTTTAAATTGATTATCCAAAAATTATCAATTATTTTAGACGGTATCATATTGTAATTTAAAATTTTATATAATTACAATTTTTTTAACATAATTCAATTCTGTTGATTGGGTTAATTAGGCTACAAGGTTGGGTGTCAAATGAAGCAGCTTTTCTGGCACATATGTTGCAGAGAAAGAGAGAAAAGATGCAATAGAGATAAAGATTATTACCAAATAAGTGACTTTCTATTTTTCACTTGTATGGCTATACATCCTGGAACTTTTCTATATGCTACACCTCTATAGCTAGCTGCTTGCACAAATCAAGATGTACCATGCTATGAAGTGGTAGATGTATTAATGCCAAATGTTGGCTCCAAATTAAAAAAAGAAAAAAGAAAAAAAATGTGACCACTTTATCACAACTTTTGCCGACTCTACATGTATCAACAAATTAATTTGTCTAAAGTCTGTCCACTATTAGTTACTTTATATTCTCATTCATAATTTATGTAATTTTTTTTGTAATGATACAATAATATCTAATATTATTCTTGAAATTTTTTTTTATTTTTTTATGATTAAGATTCAAACTATGAATATTATATGTATATTTAAATAATTTATCATTCCTATTATTACAAAAAAAAAAGTTATAACTTAATTCCCTTTAAAACTGAACGGCAATTAACAAGAATAGGGGGAGTTGGATGCAATTTAAGAAGAATTGTAAAATAAATGAAATTAAGTTTATTTATATGAATTATTTAAATTATCTGTTTTTACTGATATTAATATATATAAATAATGTAACTCTCAGGCTGAGCAATTGTCAGACTGAATGGTGAAAGAGATTTGGATGCATAAAATAGCACAAATTCTGCTGATATTAAAATTAAAATATAAAAAAGAGTATGAGAAGAAAGGAAAGGAGGAAGAAACTTCAAAAGCAAGAGGCCAAAAGCGCCACCATAGTATTATTATTTGATGTATCAGTGGGACAAGATATCATACAGAAACAGCATAGAGAAGGCGATGGGAGGATTTATTAGTTGTATATCATAACATAAAATAAGACAATAGGATAACATAACATATTATCATCACATCATGTGCTTTGCTTTGCTTTGATGTTAATGTGACCCTTTGTGGACCTCAATCTGGTGCTGTTGCCTGCTCCCTTGTGCCTCCTGGGTCCTCCCACCCAGCTCAAGTGGGTCATCTATTGTTAACTTATAAATATATTCAATTTTCTTCTCAACACGCCATATATTTCCATATTTTCTAAAAAGAAATAATGAAAATTAGAAATATAATACAGCCTAAAAGATTAATTTGAATTATTTAAACAGTCAAATTTAATATTTTTCAAATGTAAGTTGACATAACTTAAAATAATATTTGATCTTCAAATGATTGACTACCAACAATCAATTAAAATCAGTTGAAAAAGATGTTACAGTAAGGATTATCTTATATCTATATCAATCGATCTATTACATTTGATCAATCAATTCTTTCATAGAACTCAGTCAAACAAGAAAATATTAATCACTTAATTGATATATGACAAAATACATCATCCAAGCAAACACAAATAATATGACTGTAGCATTTATCTAATGAAAATCTCACTGATATTATTAATATATTAAAGACATATGATTGTAAATCATTTGCTTAAGGACACGATAATTGATACGTTTAATATCTATATATATTAATAGGTGTCATCTTTTTAGGTTATCTTGATTACACTATTGAAATTTTACTTGTATATTGTTGACACCGAAATCTGGTCAACTAGATTACTTGGTTCTGCTCCCCTAACTGCGTGTTAGAGAAAGGTTACGGAAAAATAAATAAGAGCTTTTAGAGAGATGACTCAAAAGAAAGGGAAACAACGGGAGTTTTTATGTGATTCGGCGAAAGCCAATGTAAGGCCCCTACATCCACTTATTCTTTTTATTATTGATTCTCAGATCTCTCTTATCTTATTATGCCTCCCTTATTTATAGTGAGGGAGGAGGTTACAAACGTAATTCTATCTAATCGACAAAATGATTATTTCAGCCGTCTGCTGCATTTAATGCTGGCCGCCGGTGTAATTAATGCTGGATAAACCGTTGTTGGTTTATCGGGGAGCTAATGTGTATTGTTTGGGACCTAGGCTGTCAACCTTCTTATTTTATATGTCAGATGGCTGACAAGACTTGAGATTGTCTGCTGAAGTAATAAGTCGAAACCCCATGGACGCTGCCTTTGCTCTCGTGGGGTTGTTCTACAACGTCGGCTACTGTGAAGGTAGCTTTTCGTTTCCTTGCATCATTACGACTTCTTCAGGCCAGCGATCGCAAGGTTTTTCCGATTTTGGAACTAGATTTTCCCAGTGTTCCTGTTTGGGTGGCTCGTGCAGACGTTGTCTTGCGTGGGTGCTTTATGCGCGTTTTAAAAACACCTACAACATATATTGACTTAACTTTTGTAATGTGCTCGACGGACCACTTTCGTCGTATGTTATTAACTTTAACGTGTCTACAGACCGCTTCCTCATTACTCTTCACCCCATCAATCAACTACACCTGAAAGGGAAGTTTCATAATTTATATGGGACTTTACAATCTTCTTCACTCAAATGGCCTAATTTATATGGGACTTTATAATCTCCTTCACTCAAATGGCCTAATCTCCTTGTTAAGCCTGTCATATCTCATGGCCCATAACGTAAAATCTACATCAATTGAACATACCATTGTCAAATATTTTAATACTATTTATCACATTCTAACACTATGCTACTTACACTTTTTTAATTTAAAATTCCCCTTACACAGTTACACACATTCACTTAATATAATTTAAGTTAATGTGATCTTAATTATTTTAGATTCACTAGAGGTAGATCAGCACATAGCAATTCATGTGTGTATTTATATAGAAAAAAAAAAGTTGTAGATAGATGAAAATATGATTAAATAATTTATTTATTTTTTCAATAGAGAAAACATGAGATAAACTGTTATTGTCAGGTCCACCTCATCACCACCAGTTATATCAGTTTGATATTCAGTTTGTTTTCTTTTGTTGTGTACGAAGCAAGTGGGTGTGTTTGGTTGGTTTAGCATGAGAAGTGTGAAGTGAGGCTAACAGAGTAAGAACTAGGAAGTGAAAGGTTTTACCGTTTGTGTGTAGATACCTTGCAAACTTATGATTCCTTGTCGCTCTATACGTTGCGGCCCACATGTAAAATTATATTCTCCTGTTTGTTTCTTCCTACTTCCCTCCACCTAATCACATTTCTTGTGAACAATTGCCATGGAAATTCATTAGTTTTCTTTTAATACTTCAATTATTTATAAACAAAAACTTCAATGTTTTAGGTTTAATGGATAAATCTAAATTATAAATGTGTACAGATATTTTACGATTAAAAAATTATGAAAAATATATTATTATTATTATTATTATTATTATACAAAATTTAATTACTACATGAAATATTATCATTACAAATAACAATATGGAATCATAAATTTGTGTCACGGTTTTTATTTCTTAATGAGAAAAATTGAGAGCACCAATTGAAGGGCAAAGTTTTCAAAAAATGGGAAGCAAGGGCATGCCCACCATTGGTAGAATCCAAACCACTTGTTGACAATTTTGCGAGTCACATCTTTCACGTCTTGGTGCTCAAAGTTTATCTTTCCTCTCTCGTGGTTAATTATGTTCATTAGTCAGCATTTCGTACATGGTGTCCGTTTCTTGATCCAATCAGACCCTGCCAACTAAATTCTAAGAGATCAGATAAAACTCTGCAACTAAATAAAAATAAAAATTTTTATTTTATCAGAACAGATAAATTTAAATATATATATATATATATATATCAGATTTTACTTTTGAAACGCGCTCTTTTTATTATAATTTTATATTTGTAAATAAGAATTTTCGTTTCCTCATAATGCAGGTTAGATTTTTTTTTTTTAAAAAAAAAAAATTGCATCTTTGACTTGTATTCCACCAAACAATTTCATCTATAAAGTCCTGCTTCCCATGTCAATTACCCTTGTCCTATCTTTCAAAATTCCACTGTTTATGATCTAACAAATTATTCAAATGGTACATATGATTGGGGATGTGTGTATTGCAAGTTTAGATGATAGAATTCTCATATGTCTTATTTTTTAAATTTCTTCAAAGAACGATCTTAGCTTCATTGTATTAATAAAAAAATACTCAGCCGTTTCTTTTGGTATGTGCGCAGAGAGGAACTTGGACTTGACTCAAGTTGACTCGAATTTGAGTATATTTTTGCTTTTTAATTTCTAGAAAAAAAAAATTGTGTATTTCTAAATACTAATTCACGCAAACTTTCTAAATTCTCACTTATAAGAAAATTCTTAATTTTAATTATATAGTTAATCGATTAAGTCGGGTGAAATTTGTAGCTCACAGCCACAAAATTGCATGTGCCTAATAGTACGGTTGTACTGAATTTTATAGTTATAATCTAGGTTAATAGAGATTTTAATCCTTATATCTTGGCTAAATTTGTAATCTGATCCTTTTAGTATTATTTTGTATAATTATATTTTAAAATTTAAAATTATTTATAATTAAATTCTTATTATTAACTGAATCAAATTTAATTAATAGAGTCTTGTATGTTTATTAAATTATTTTAAAATTTAAAATATAATTATATAAAATAAAATTATAAATTTAATAAAATTATAAAAACTAAAACCTCATAACAATAACATATTTTTATATTTATTCATATCTTTTTAATAATAATATAATTGTATGCACGTAACCACAATTTAGTGTATATAGAAGAAGAAAAATAAGTGGGAATGAAGAGAAGAGCTTGGGTCAAACCCATATAGCGCCAAAAGTACAAATCAAAGAAAGGTGTATAGAATAGGGTTCTAGATGAGTGAGGAATCCAGCAATGAGAGGGCGACTACTTTTGAGTAAGGGTGATGTATATATAAACTAAGCAAAGGACCATTTGTTTGATATAATTAACGCATGCATGCATATTATTAATTAATTAATTAATTAATTTGAAAGCGAAGTAGGTTGGTAGAAGTAGGGACTCATATATATAATTATACATTAAGACTTTGTCAGCAATGTTACTTAATTGGAAGTCCCTTGTCTTTCCAACCCCAAAGTATGGGTCTTTTTCTCACACACGTAGTGTGTTCTCCAATAATTTCATCATGAATCATTATTATGTTCATTTTTTTATCTATTTTATTTTAAGATTGTTTTTCAATATTCTGAATTTAAATATATAACTTATCAATTCTATTATTACCAATAATAATAATAATAATAATAATAAACAGCTTCATCTCTAACTTAGAGTTCGGTTGACTCCATTCTCCACAACTTTTCCAATCTAAGTAATCTAGAAAGTAAAACTAAAGTCATAGAATTTTGGTACTTATAAACATTTTTAATAATTATGCAACGGAAAATTTTAAGTTTCATTTATTTTTAAAAAATATACTTCTTGTATTATTAACCGATATCATTTTAGTATCATATGATTTATTATATTTACATTTATATTGTTGGACATTTGCCATGGCATGTAGACAAGTGTCAATTTGGAGAGAGAAGACGAATAAAATTTATGTGTAACGGAACATAATTTAAAATCACATTAATCAGGTTTAATCTATATGCTTTTAAAATTATTTCAACCCAAACCATAAGAATGGAAATTAAAGTTCTTTTTGTTTTAGATTTGGCCATCCCATGATTACAAAGAGTTTGCGAGAAGATAATTTATGTGTGAATAATACTATTACTTCCCATTTGATGGGCTGATATGAAAATTGCACAAATTTATTTCCTATTTGAAGTCATAAATTCAATTAAATTATTATAAAACAAGAATTAACGTAAGAAATGGAAATTACAGCAGTTTAACATTGGTGGGGTCGAAGTTGGAATTGGCAATTGTTTGAATCGCATAATAAAACCATGTTTCTGTGCATTGGACTCGAAGCCTATCAAAGCAAATGAAAGTTGAAAGTAAATAGGGAGCATTCTTAGGGTTGCCACTGAGACTGACTGGGGATCACTAGGGTTGAATCTGGCAGCCTCCCACAGCCCACATGTTCTGGCGCTTTTAGCTTTCGCTTTTCCGCATAATTTACGTCTTTTCCCTTACCTTTACTTTTATTTTTGCTATCCTCTTTTTCTGAAGTTCTGGTTTGATGGAAATGCAGCTGATTAATGCCAAACTTCTCCTATTCATAGGCCATTTCTTCCACCATTAATGGATGCTGTTCATTATTAACTATATTACATTAATAATTCATACTTACAATCATAGATTAGCGGCTCAGAACACCCACATATATATAGAAGGCAACTAAAACTAGCCGGATTGGTGGTTATAGTCTGTAAGCTTAAATTTCTACAGTGGTATGCTTTTAAGTGCTAGCTCTTTTGACCACAGATTTTTAAAGGTTCTACGTATTCTTTTAAGTTTGACAAGTCTATTTGTATTCGAAGGATGATAATGATGGAATACCAGATGCATATGTTACCGAAATAAAAGCAATCCATATCCAGGATTTAAAATTATCGCCTGCAGCTGTAATATTACACACAATATTTTTGTTAATCCATATGCAATCACCGTATTAAACATGAATTTGTATTTCATGCAGTGCACTTTTATTTACACTGGCAATTAATGAAATAACAATCCTTTAAATATTAAAAATCATTCTTACGTGAAAATTTTCAACAGGACCTATCGAGGTATTACTCGTGATCTAATGTCTGCTCTTTTTAGGTGTCAAAGTTGGGTAAGCATATTAGTTTTCTTTTCAAAATTTACCTTTGTGAGGCCATAAGGGATACTCCTAGGTTCAAAGTTTTCAGCCTAAGAACTTTAACTTATCTCTAGTTAGGGTAGTAACTCCGGGAACAGTACCTTAATCCTACGTATTAGTAGCACAAGAGAATCAATACAATATATGACAGCCGGAGGAAAGTGTACTGTGGTAGCTGAAGTAGTTCAAGTTCAAGTAATTCTGGGTATGTAGTAAGATGAATGATGACTTCAATAGCACATGTAAGTCAGGCCTCAGCCCAATGTAAGGTCTATTCGGAGACCAGATGGTACTGCATGCGTGAATGTGATATAAATCTGCAGAACATGTATAATTTTGGTGTCAAATGCTATAATCTGAATGGAAACGTAATTTTTGAGCATGTTTGGCATTGAATTATGAAGATAGTTAATTTTGAAGTTGATGGTAATGTGTTGAGGGGGGTGTAAAAGGGCCAGAGAAATGAGTACCATTTATATGCAACGTCTCTATTGTTTCACTATTCATCAGCTTCTCTTTCGTCACTTGGTCGTACCATTTTATGTTTCTATAGCATGCCAAAGGGGTCCATACTCCATATATATATATATATATATATCTCTAATTGGTTCTTCATAGATCTGCAGAGATGCCACAGGCAGAAACAGCTGTGGCTAAGTCAGAAATGCCGCAGAGAGTTTATGAGAATCTATGTATTGTGGATTTGGCCAAGTACTTACTGCTTATATATATCTTCCCATTTTTTACGGTTATATATAATCATGGATTCTAATCTGATAGCATGTACGTACAATATTGTGAATGTAAGGTTCTTCAAGTAGTTTTATCTTTTTTTCTTCAATACTGAGAACCTCCAAAAATAAAAAAACTTTTGCATACATTTAATTGACAGATATATTTAAAAATAAAAAAAACTTTTAAATAACCTTCAATTACCATTTCAAAATCGGATTTCATATTTTAAATATTTTTTTTAGAATTATTTATTGTAATACAAGTCAGACATATTATTATGAAATGGTATTTTAGCCACCTTTGTGAAAACATGAAAAAACAAGAGGAGACTGCCCTCTCAACGTGGTCTCAAAGTAATTGGTGTTTTTCTCTCTCAGTGGTGCAGGGGGAGAAATAAAGTGAAAATGACAGAACAGATAGGTGAGATAAGCAAAAGAAGAGAAAACTGAGGGTGATAGGGTGGCAATGGGAGCGGACTGCGATGCAGAAAGGAAAGGACAGTGCAAAATAAGATGTAAGTTTGGAATCGGAAGTAAAGGCTGTGATGTGATCAGAAAGGGCGGATCCACCCAAGCGTGTGGCAGCAAAGACACTGAGCAAAGGCAAAGCTCTCAAGGACAAAATTCTCACCACCAGCCGCCCAAAAGAAACCAACACAACAATATGGTTTCCCATTCACTACGTCTTGCTTCGTCTCTACCAAAAGGAATATACAAATTTTATTTAATTATTTCTCACCTCACCGTAAGAAAATTCTTAGTTCTTTTATATATTTAACAAACTAGAGAAATAAAATTAAACACATTTATAATTTTTAAATAAATTCAAAAAATTATGATAGAAATTGTGTGCAGAATGAAAGGTCCCATATGAACTAGCCTCCAAATCGGCACTGGACTGGGCAGTCACTCATTTACTGAGGCTATGACTGTCCAAATTTGATGCTTGACAAGTCAGGTGCACGAGCACTCCGTCCGCATCTAATTCTAATGATATGTATTGTACGGATCTCTACCGCCGTATCACTCTCTGAGTCTTTTTTTTTTTTTTTTCAGTTTTCATTCATCAATACATAACTTTTCATTCTTTTTGACTCATTTTTTTTGGGTTCTGCTGAAAGCTTTTATGTCATCTAAAAAATAATTAAGAATCTTTATCACTAAAAAGAGAATTCTAATATTTTATAATATATCAAAAAAGATAAGAATTGATTTCAATTATCTTGAGTGTAAATTCAAGTAAGGACAATTATTTAAAATTAATTTGTGATTATATCAGATTGATTGGTATTTAAAAAAGATTATTCATTTCTTGGTTAACAAAAAATGAATTTTTTTAAAAAAATTCATATGTACTGAAGAGAATTTTCACCAAAAAGCAATTTTAAAATTTATAAAGGAGAAGATGAAGGAAGCAAAGTGCAGTCGAAGTTAGAGGGAATCGCGTGGGTTTAAGTGGGGCCCAACTCCGAAGGGCTGATGACGTGGCAGAGCTAATGTAGAAGAGAGGGTGGAGGTGAGTGGACCGCAGTAACAGTGATTGTGAGGATGGGACCATCCTAAGGAGCGTGGAGGGAAGAGCATGTGATAATCACCCAAAAGGAAGGGGGAATAAAGGTGTACGTGAGAACGGGACGGGAGGGCAAAGAGTGAGTCATTTGTGAATATGTGATTTGTCTCTTTCTTCCCTTCTCAAGTCACCTTCATGGGGTTTAACAGCCTGTTCACTTCCCTCCTCCCAATCATCTTTTTTTTTTTTAAAAAAAAATACAACTATTTCACTTTTCTTTTTTAACTCTATTTACAATTAAATTGATGCAATGAATTATCAAAAAAATGTATTGTCCTAAGATCACGGATTTCCATAAAAGAAAAAGGCAGACCCCATGGAAGGAAATTAGAGAAAAATATTTTTATTTTTTAAATTTTAATAAAATTAAGTGAACTTTTAATTTAGTTTTAAATTTATTTAAATTTTATTTAAAATATATAAAATATTACACTTAAATTAAAACTTATATTTATAAAAAATATTAGAAAATATGATTATATAATTCAAATATAATAATATGAGATATTTTAAATATTTTATAATTAAAAATATATTTTAAGTAAATCAAATGGTTAATGAAAAAAATAAAATTTAAATGCAAGTGTAATGTATTTTTAACCGTTTAAACTTAATTGAAGGATACATTTAATTATAAAATATTTAAAATATCTTATATTATTTTATTAATTATTATCTTTTCTAATTGTTTCCTTTTTAAAAAATTAAATTTATTATAAAAGTAAAAAAAAGTATTAAATATATAGATAAAAATAATCAGAATATAAAAGAAATTTTCTTTTATAATAAAATTGAATTTAAATATAATATTTTTTATATTTTAAAGAACACATAAGTAGACTTTTAATATAAATGGAAGATTCACGTCATTTTATTAAATTTCTGAATAAATAATAAATTATGTGTACCTCTATCATAGATTCATATCCTCAACTAGGTAAACCGAAGTTTACTTTCCTAGCAATTGGATGGAAAAAAGATGATGTTTGTGGGTAGGAAAAGAAGACAAGAGGAAGGGCCACGCAAAAGAGTAATGTTGAAAGGGCCCAACTATTGTTAGTAGGTGGGAGCCACTTGAAAAGTGCAATTCAGGGCTTTCAATTAATTTCGCTCTAACAGACTATAAAGCCCCAAACTCTGGGTTTCAAGCCTCTCCTGTAGGGACTGCACTCCATTTCAGACTGGCGGGCCACTTTGTTCCAAATATACTTTTCTTTTTCTTTTCCTTTTTTACTCATATTACCGACTTTTAACCATGCGTGAATTAAATTTCAATTTAAACAGAATTTTAAGACAATTATATTTATAAATTACATGATCTGGTTGTAAATTTTTAAAAACAATGGAGTAAACTAAAAGTTCTTGTAAAATATAAAGATAAAATTATATTTAAACAAAAGAAAAAAAAAACGACTTTGATTCTTATGAACTCATAAAAATAATATCTATAAAAAGAAAAAGCAGCTAGAACTGAAACTGAAACGGTCCAAAATGCAGAGTTATGCTGTGGGGTTGGAGGGAATAAATGAAGAGATTATAGACGTTGTTTTCAATCAGCTTCATCTCTGATTTTGAGTGGGCTGGCTGGCCCATCAATGGAATACACCTTCCTGGCCCACCCCACCAACTCTGTTGAACAAAAGTTTAAAAAGATTAATTGCTAAACTCTGCTACACTTGGGGTCAAATTAAATCCACCAGCTAGATAATTTTATACCTATTTATAATGGTTTCTTCTGATTCTGATGTTTTGTTTTCAATTACACAATTTCACAGATAATATAGCTGTTACGACGAAATTCTATGACTTTCTGTAATCACATGTTCAAATGTTTTTCATGTTAGTCGTTTAATTTGGTCAGCAATCTTCTCAAGTATTCAGACAAGATTTTGTGAATTTCTATAATCACGAGTGTCCTATCTGGTGGACAACCTTCTTAAAAACATTTCCTAATATTTAAAGACCAGTTAAGTTGTTATCTTTAGTATTCGATTGGAATCGACAACAACTTCCGAACCTCTGCTAGCAGCCTCAATATATCACTGACATCCTGCTTGATAGGACTGAAGGGAGCTCCATTCATTCAGCTTGAATATGTTAGGTTTGCCAAAAGCTGGCTTCATACTCAGGTGATCCACACACAAATTGGGTTTGTCAAAAAGACCCATCCGTTCATCGAAGTCTCTATGACCAAAAGGTTCCATGGCCCAAATCCAACTAAAAAAAAAATGAAGCCCGAAAAAAGTGGGCTCAAAATGGGCTTTTTCACCTGAATGGTGTAAAAAAAAAAAAAACTTGTTACGCAAATAATGTACTTTTCAAACATTTTACGTGGGTGGTGTGCTTTTGTGTTTTCTGTCATTTTTTATTTTTTTTTTTAAGGACGTTGGTGTCTTCCAACATTTTTTCCACCGTCTTCTAACATTTTTTAATTTTTTTTAAATAAAATGTTGGAAGACGTTGGTGCTACCAACGTCTCCAACTTTTTTTTTTTAAATACAAAGTTAAAAAAATAAAAATAAAAAATTATTTTTTTAAAAAATAAAAAATAAAAAAAATAAAATAAGTATAAAATAATTAGATAATATATCATAATAAATTATATATTAATTAAAATTTTAATAAAAAAATAAAATGTTATAATGAATAAAAAAATTTAAATATTAAATTTTAAAGAAATTAAATTTTTTATTTTTTAAAAAATAAAAAAAATGAAAATAAAAAAGAGAAAAATGATTTTTCTGAAAAAATGGTTCCCAACTTTTTCTATTTTTTGTTTTCTTTTTTTATAACAAAGAAAAATAAAAATAAAAAATAAAAGAAATTTTAAAAGAATTTAATAAATAAAAAATAAAATTAATATAAAATAATTAGATAATATATCATAATTAATTATATTTTAATTAAAATTTTTATAAAAAATAAAATTCTATCCTCAATCAAAAGTTTAAAAATAAAATTTTAATAAAAAATAAAATTTTTTATTCTTGTAGCTAGCTAGAGATAGTTAATATATATCTTTATTTTTTTGTGTGTGTTTAATATTGAATAAAATTTTAATAAAAAATAAAATTTTATCATAAATAAAAAATTTAAATATTAAATTTAATATTTAAATTTTTATTCGTAATAAAATTTTATTTTTTATTAAAATTTTAATTAATATATAATTAATTATAACATATTATATAATTATTTTATGTTAATTTTATTTTTTAAAATTTTATTTAATATTTAACTAATTTCCTCTTACTTCTCGTACAAGATAATGCTTAAAATTAAAAAATTTGTTTCTTGTAAGTGCAGCTAGCCAGAAATAGTTAATATATATATTTTTTGTGTGTTTAAATATTAAATAAAATTTTATCATAAATAAAAAATTTAAATATTAAGTTTAATATTTAAATTTTTTATTCATAATAAAATTTTTCTTTAGAAAATAAAAAATTAAAAATAAATTAAAAATAAATAAGTTTTTCAAAAAAGTTTTTTATTAATTATATATTATATAATTATTTTATATTATTTTTTTTAAATTTCTTTGAAAACTTTTATTTTTATTTTTTATTTATGATAAAATTTTATTTAATTTTTAAACACACTAAAAAAATATATATATTAACTATCTCTGTTTAGCTGTACTTACAAGAAACAACTTTTTAATTTTAAGCATTATTTTGCACTAAAATCAAAAGGAAATTAGTTAAATATTAAATAAAATTTTAAAAAATAAAATTAATATAAAATAATTATATAATATATTATAATTAATTATATATTAATTA
>JANHAO010003736.1:0-25551 GCA_026873985.1 Saraca asoca | reverse complement strand
TCTTTGAACCTACAAAACAACAAATCAAAAACACTAAAATATATTGTTAGATAAAATTGTTTTTCAACATTAAAACCAAGGAAAACATGTAGCTTAAAATATTCTAGGCTAACATCCATTATGCATAGTCTTTCAATATGATGTGTAGTTGCTGGTTGTCCATGTAGGACTCTTGTTTTCTATAGATTTTTTTAAAGGATACATAATCCTAGAAATGTCTAGTAAACAAAGAAAATCTATTAGATTTAGTATAAATCATATGAAATTTTACATATATAAAAAGTTTTTGAACTAACCTTGAAGTTATATCATCCATTTCATTTGAATTTTCTTTCAAGTTCATAAGTTGGATCAAGGAAGTATTTGAAGTGTTAAGAATAAATGAGTCCCATTATATGACTATGGGCAATTGTCCCATGGGACATGACACCATGTGTTGACGGTGGATTTTAGTTTTGCCAAATCCAGCCAATGATAGGGGTTCTTGTGGACCCAAACTACAATTTAGTTGTGTAAATATCCACAAAGATAGCAAACAGTAGAAAACAAACAAAAAACAAGATGAACACAGGGTGGTTTTAATGTAGTTTGCCAAAAACTAGGCAACACCAGTCCCTACATCCATGATATTGTTTTATTACTTCTAGAGAAAGGTTTAATAGAGTTTTGGTACAATGGCTTAGCTTGTTCTCTATAGAGAACTCCTTCCCTTTATTTATAGAGGGGAGGAGGTTACAAGTGTAATTTTACATATTGTATTTTTGTTATATCAAATAATAAATGTAAATGACAAGTGCAACTACTACAAATTGGCTTCTACAAACTACTAGTTGGCTTTAGTAGAATGCTTTCTATGGGTGGGGCCCATGACTACTTTTACAGATGAGTGGCGGGAGTTGCTTGATGATGCTTGCTTGTGGCGAGCTTCAAGTTAAGCGAGATGCCTTGCATCTAGTGAGCTGGGGTTCTAGCTTTAAGGACATCACTGGCCTGCAACCTCGAACTCATATTCAGTAAGCTTAAGCAGCAAGCAAGCTCCTAGTTGAACATGGCCTCACTTGTTAGGGAGCTAGGACTTCTCTTTTTGGACTCGTCTATTGTCGAGCCTTTGCCAACTCGTTTCCCACAACCAGAAAATGCCTATAACACCATAGAACTCCCTAATTTCTATTTTTCATAATTTTGCACCAAAATAATTATATTTATTTGTATTTTTCACAATAGCACTTCCTAACCATGTTATCACCTAAAATAAGAAAAATGGTTTACCATTCACTTTCATGATTATATATTTCATGGATTTGTAACTTTGTGTTATGTAATTGAAATATTTTATGTAATATTTGTTGGTACAAAAAATTACAATCTTCAACTTAGATCAGATGATCTTTAGTTTGGATTTTATTCAAACATAGCAAAGGACTTTAAAACCTTTTTACAAATACTCTTTTAATTGTGATTCTAGTTTCTTTTACAAAAGAGGAAGCCTTTAAAGAAAACAATCAGAGTAAGTTTATTTGATAATTAAGATTGAATTGGAGTCACTAATTAGATGTGATATAGAATATCAAAAACAATTGTCAGTTAAACAAAATGCAACAGCGAAAAAATATAAATTCCAGAATTGTAAATGTAGTAATCATAAAGACACAAGAATTTTAAAGTGGTTCAACTTCAATTGAAATCACAATAGAAGTCTACATCAACTGGACAATCCTCAACTGAATGATCACTTTTACTAATAACAACAATTAACTAGGCTCCTGAACAACTAGTTTACACACAAGATTTGACTAGGCTCTTGCTAACCTATAGATGCAAAAATCCTTTCATCTCTTATAGACTATGATCAACTTTATAACCTAGAAGATACTACAAGAATTCTTTACAACTTCAACTAGTTATGATCAACCTCACAACTAAAGAAGATGCAAAGGGAAAATCAACCACTTCCTTTGTATCTCAAATTTCTATTAACTTAGAAATCTAAAAAGAAAACAAGCATTAGGGGAAGAAATATAATATCAAAATTTGAGATGAATATCTCAAATATCTAATGTGAATTCTTCACTAATTTGATCCAAGATACTTTAATTTGATGAAATATCGTGAGATAGTAATGAATATATTATAACTCAATTATCTCTATGTTTTTCACACTTGAAGAAATGAATATGTTATGAAAACTAATTGAGTTTGAAATAAGGTTAGGGGTATTTATAGTGGTGTAACTAACATTTGAAAAATAACTAACTTTCAGTCTGTGAATCGATTTGTGAATCAATTTAGAGCGGTTACCAACTAATAAATCAATTTGTGAATCGATTCATTTATGAATATCATAAAGAAGTTCATGACACAATTGATGCATGAGTCAAATCACACTATTATGTAAATAGATCTTGAATCAATTACCTAAGTGATTCAAAAAAAAATCCTAACCTTCGGTACCAAATATTTTTTAAAACTTTTCTTCATGAATCGATTGCTAAATTGATTCAAATACAATTTCACAAGAATCGATTTGTGAACCAATTCACATAGTACAAAATAGTTTTTATAAAACTTGCACTTGTGAAAGATCATTTGAAAACTTAGTTTGAAAAAACATTTTATTTTTGCTCACTTCAAGTGATTTATTTCTATCTCAATATAACTACTTTAAGAAACTTGATTAGATCAAATTGGATTAGAATTCACTTACAAAAGATCCTAATAAAAATAAAAGAATTAGTAAGGTTAAATATAGATCTTTTGAATCACATACTTTGATCCTACAAAAATAAACAACAAACACTAAAATATATTGTTAGATTCAAAATTGTTTTCAACATCAAAACCAAATAAGGTAAGATGGCAAAGTAATTCTTTTAGCTAGGCTAACACTTTCCTTAGCAAGGCTATTAATGCTAATAATCTCCTCTTTTTTAATAGTGACAAATAATTTAGATAAGGATCAAAGTTTTTGAAAAAATGTAAAATCTATTATTTTTTTTATTTACTCCCCCCTTTGAATTGAAGATAACATCTTACATAAAAGTCTGTTATTTTCTCCCTTTTATCTAAAATCCTTTATTCTCATCTTATCCAAAATGTTATTACTTCTCTTATTTAAAATCCTTCATTCTCCCTTTTATCTAAAGTCTTATTACTTCTCTTATCTAAAATCCTTCATTCTCCCTTTAAGATCTTTTCTCAAATCTCTTTATTCTCTCCTTATAAAAAATCTTTTCACTCTTCCCTTTTTGGCACATAAAAAAACAATAATGCATCCATAAAAATTAATGTACCAAAAATCACAATATATTCAGAATGTATTATCTAAATATTAGAGTAGTACAGAATCCTCATTCCAAATACCACAATATATGATAACAAAAGCTAGTATAAAAGAAATATAGAATTCAATCAACATATATCAAAATCTAGAAATTTATATGCAATATCCAAAATTCATCAATACAAAACATCAAAAAACATCATTAGAACTAGAAAAGTAAGATACAATCCAAAACATCATAATAATAATGAAACAGGGGAAATTGGGACTAAAAGATACTAGAAAACATCAATACACAAGATACCAAGTAGATGAAGGTTCTTGGTCATCCATTCTTTGAAGTTCAGCCTCTTCTTCATGCTCTTGCATTTGCTATGAAATTTCATGCAGCTGAGTTTCAATGGAATTAAATCGCTCATTGACCTGGTTGCACTGATTTCCATGTTCAATTTCCAAATAAGCCAAGCAATCATCCATTAACTCAAGCATAATTTCTTATTTGTCCATTCTGTTAATCATATATGTGTGCCTTTTTTCTATTGCCTCAATTATTCTTACTTCAGATTCACTGGACAATCTAGCTGCTCCTAAGCTTGTTGCTACTTTAGTGGCTTGAAGATTTTGTTTCCTAGTCCAATTTCCTTGTTCATTGTGTTCTAGGCCCATCTTGTGGAGATATGATGCATTAATCATAGCAATTGAATTTATTTGAAAAACTTGGTGTTCATTAGAAAGTTTTAGTTTGAATTTGGCAAAGAGGGAGGATAAGATCATGCCATAGGGGTGGTATCCAATATTTGTCCTCCTAGAATAGTCAGCCAAATATTTGATTATAAGATAGGGCATATTATTATCAAATTGATTTTTAATCGCCTACATAAAAAATAGTTCATTCTCCATAATTTGTGTAAAATTTGTGATCCTATTAAGTATCACCTTACACAAAGCATAATGTAAGATCCTGTCATTAGGAGATAAGCTAGTAATGAGCAATTTTCACTTCCATCTTTAGGGGTGGAGTAGGGAAAGAGCATCCAAATGGCTGATTCCCTGCTGTAATCAAGAAAGGATCCTACAATAAGCTTAGGGGGTGTTTCATCGATGCCAAATTCATTAGTTGAAAATTATGAATCAATTACTATATGTTTATGCATCACATAACAAGTATTTTATCATTAGTAGCAACAAGATTAGCATAAAGCATTTTAATTAGCCTAGGATAAGTGTTTACTTTACATGTTAAAATTTTCTCTAACCTATATTTTGCTAGCAAACATAGATAGATGAGTAGTTTGTAACAATTGTTCACTAAAATATTTAAGAGGTTCTAACTTTCTGTTGGCTAGTTGAAGAAGTGAAGCATACTCATTAGGTGAGTTGAAGTATGACTCTTCCTCTACCAATGTGGATGGTTAGGCTATTGACTTTTCATTTCTCTTAATTTGGAGTTTGATTCTTTTTGACATCTTGTAGAGATGTTTGGAAAATTTGGGTAGTTAGGGTTTACAGTTGGATTTGCAATCTTTTGATTTTGGGGAGTTTTGTTGAATTTGATCAGTTAGAAATGTTAGATTAAGTGTATCTAACATTTTTGTGAAAGAAATTTGTGTAAATAGTTACTAAGGTTTGAGATTTGAGTGTAAGAGTAAGAGAGTTTTTAGGTTAGCTAAAGGAAAAACTAAGAAATGAAGTTGAAATTGATTTTGGTATATATAGAATCATGCTTTGAATTGATTCATGGATCGATTCAAAGAGAAAATATTTAAGAACAAATCGATTCGGATATGAATTGTTCATAGGATTCTTATGTAAATCGATTCTGGAATTAATTCATTCAGGTTTATTAAAAAATTTTAGAAAATTTTAAGTGCTTCTCAAAAAGTTGAAAATTTTGTGAATCAATTTATGAATTGATTCATAATGTATGTTTTTGAGATTATATGAATCGATTAGTGAATCAATTTAGAAACTCAAATAAATCCTTGAAAAATTCCAATTGATTCAAAAAGTCTTGAACTCAATTTTCATACAGTTTTGTTTTAAATTTGGCTTGCATAGTCTATTAGTCAGCCAATGAACAGTTTAATACCATTGAAAACTCGGATCTCTCACATTAAGTACTTGCAAAATAGACTCAGGGAAATCTCTGATGCCTAAGTTAGAATTTGCACTGTACAATACAAGTAAGTATAAAAGATAAGAAGGTATCAAAATATACTAAAGTTAGGGGATTAGCATTCTTGGTCATGTGGTAAGTGCAACTGTTATCCTAAAGTCATAAGTTACTTCTTTTTATCTCCCACACACCTGGAAAATAGAACTTACACTTGCTTTGCCAGTACCTAATTGGTCTTGGGTCCAGAATTGTTAGTAGTCATAGCAAAATTTCTATTAAAAATGGATGCCTTAGGTAACCAAACTAATTTCTCATTTGGTTTTAGCATATAAGTCCCATTTCTGTATGGACAATGTTTAATATGATGTCCTTTATGATTACAGTAGAAGCAAGTAATGTAACTGTAATTCTTTTTTGATTTCATTTTCTTTTGTTGCTTATATCCTGAGTTTTTCTTATTTTGAAAAGTTCTTTGATTCTGCAACATATTATTCAACCTCATCTTACGATTTGTAAAACAATGTAAAGCTTTAGTCAATGTGTCTATTTTGGATCTATAAATTTCACATTGGTCATAGAATTTACTTTCACTCAATACTTTTTTAGCTAAATCATACAAGTTATTTTTCTCTTTTTCAATCTACTGAATTTTCTCAAGTAAGATTTCTTTTTTTGCCTTAGCATTCTTTAAATCTTTCTAATCCATTTTTAATACATCATACAACTCTTCATATGGATCATCAGTTTTATCATTGTTCCTTTCATTATAACTAAAATTAAATTCATCATCACTATTATCATTATCAGAATAGGAAAAAGATTCAAATACCTTACAATCTTTATCTTCTTGTGCCATGAGGCAAAGAAGTGCTTCTTCCTTTTTTTCTTTATCTTCTCTAGAATCATTCTCATCTTCATGAAAAGCTAGGTTAGCTTTCTTGAAGGATAATTTTCTTTTCCTCCTTCATTCTTAAGTTATCCTTTTAGGTAGATGGGGCAATTAGGTTTAATATGTCCAGTTTTTTGCATTCAAAGTGTGTTGGAGTAGTGCTAGTAGAGTTTCCTTAATCAGACTTATTCTGATTTCTTTTTTGTGGTGCAATTTTTCTCTTTTCTTTGTTCTTCTTTTCTTTGAGAACTTTTTGCAGCTTTTTACTCAGTAAGGCCATATTTTCTTTTTCATTTGCATGTCCATCACTATCTGATTCTTCTTCATTATCAGACATCTTTGTAGTAAGTGCCAAAGTTTTCTTCTTTTTGTTATCACCATTATTTTTATATATCTTTTCAGCTCTAGCTCATGCTCTTCTAAATTTCCATAGTGCTTCTGAAAGGTTGGTAATCTTATCTTAAGTGATTCTTTAATAGTTGTCACCTTAGGTTGCCATTCTTCTGTTAGAGACCTTAAAACTTTGTGCACTAAATTTGCATTATTAAACATTCTTCCAAGAAGTATCAGATGGTTAGTGATAGCAGTGAATCTTTGAATGACATTTTCAATGGATTATCCTTCTTCCATTTTGAACATTTCATGCTCAGAGACTAATATATGCACCTTGGATGCTTTAACCTGTGTAGTGCTAACATGTACTATTTCTAATGTGTCCCAAAATTGTTTAGCAGTGGTATAGTTAGAAATTCTCTTATACTTATTAAGGGAAAGGAAGTTAGAGATAATCCATTTGACCTTGGAGGCTAAGAGGTGTCTCTTCCTTTCCTCTTCAGTCTAAAGGGATTTTGGTTTAGGTTTTACAATCCCAGTAATCAAGGTTGTGGTGGATCATATCCATCCTCTACAATTTTCCACATGTCTATATCAGTGGCTCCAATAAAATCTTTGATTTTTTGCTTTCAATAGGTATAGTGATGTCCATTAAATCCAGGGATAAGCAAAGAGGGACATTCAGGTAAAAGTGAAACTAGAATCCATAATTTCTTTAAAAAATAAAAGAGTATCAAGAGCCAAAGCTCTAATACCAATTGTTGGTCCTAAAAATTACAATATTTCCTTTAGATCAGATGATCTTTAGTTTGAATTTTATTAAAATTTAGCGGAAGACTTTAATCCTTTTTACAAATACTCTTTTAATTGTGATTCTACTTTGTTTTACAAAAGAGGAACCTTTGAAGAAAATAATCAGAGTAAGTTTACTTGATAATCAAGATTGAATTGGAGTCACTGATTAGATGTGATATAGAATATTAGAAACAATTGTTAATTAAACAGAATTCAAGAGCGTAGAAATATAAATTCCAGAACTATAAATATAGTAGCAATAAAGATACAAGACTTTTAAAGTGGTTCAACTTCAATTGAAATAGCAATTGAAGTCTAAATCCACTAGACAATCCTTAACCGGATGGCAACTTTTATTAACAAAAACAATAGGAATTAACTAGGCTCCTGAACAGCCAGTTCTTACACAAGATTTGATTGGACTCTTGCTAACCTATAAAAACAAAAATTCTTTCATCTCCTATAGGTTATGATCAACCTTATAACCTAGAAGATACTACAAGAATTCTCTACAACTTTAACTAGTTATGATCAACCTCACAACTAAAGAAGATGTAAAGGGAATTTCAACCTCTTCCTATATATCTCAGATTTTTATCAACCTAGAAATCTCAAAAGAAAACAAGAATTAAGGTAAGAAATACAATACTAAAATTTGAGATGAATATCTCAAATATCTAATGTGAATTCTTCACTAATTTGATCCAAGATCCTTTGATTTGATGAAATATAGTGAGATACTAATAAATCTATTCTAGCTCAGTTATCTCTGAGTTTTTTGCACTTGAAAAAATGAATGTGTTATGAAAATTGATTGAGTTTGAAATAAGGATAGTGATATTTATAGTGTTGTAACTAACATTTGAAAAATAACTAACTTTCAATCTATAAATCGATTCAGAGTGGTTACTAACTAATGAATCAATTTGTGAATCGATTCGTTTATGAATATCATAAAGAAGTTCATGATGGAATCAATACATGAATCAAATCACACTATTATATAAATAGGTCTTGAATTCATTACCTAATTAATTCAAGAAAAATCCTAACCATCTATAAGAAATATTTTTCAAAACTTTTCTTTATTAATCGATTTCTGAATCAACTGAAATATAGTTTCACAAGATCTTCAGTATGAATCGATTCATACATTGAAAAATAATTTTTATAAAACTTGCACTTGTGAAAGATCATTTAAAAACTTAGTTTGAAAAACATTTTATTTTAACTCACTTCAAGTGATTTATTTCTACCTTAATATAACTATTTTAAGAAACTTGCTTGGAAAAAATTGGATTAGAATTCACTTACAAAAGATCCAAATAAAAATAAAAGAATTACTAAAGTCTACTGTGGATCTTTTGAGTCACATACTTTGATCATGCAAAAACAAACAACAAACACTAAAATATATGGTCAAATTCAAAACTGTTTTTAACATCAAAACCAAATAAGGTAAGATAGATTTTATATATGATATTGGGTTTGCCCTAGTTGGACTTGTGAGTGGCAAGGGACTAACTCGAAGAATGCTCAGATCACTCTGCCATCAGTTCATGTCGCAAAGCGACCTCCTTAACTCGAGCTCGTGCATGATAGAATGAGCTCGACCTCTCTATCCTAAGGACCAGCACTTCCCCACACTAAACGATGTAGCTAATGAAGTATGACAAGCGACTTGGGAGCTCGCTAAACAGAAGACCCATTCACACTTTGCCTAGAGGACATGCCAAGCCTATCTATTGAAGAAAATCTGTAGTAGCTGAATAACAGGATTTTATCTGTCTATTCTATCTTATTCACTAAATGTTGATGTAATAGATTTACTACATATGAAATTATCAATATAACTTCCTCTCCTCTATAAATATGAGGAAGGAGCCCTTAGCAATAAAAAAAACATCTTTTATGTAGGTGAAAACTCTACCAAAATAGAGAAAGGAGAATCTGAGTGTTGAAACTCTATAGAAATACTTTCACAACAATAAATTACCATGGACGTAGGGTCCAGTTTTATCTGGATTTGGCCGAACCATGTTAAAAATCTTATATCTTCTTACTGCTTGTCCCTTCTTCCTTGTGTGATTTACTGATTTGTTGTGTCTAAACTAGTTTATAATTAAAGATCTCGAAAGAATCCCCCAGTTGGCTGGAGTTTGGCTTAATGCCAAAATCTGACATTAACATTTTTGGCATCGTCTGTGGGGATCTCACCTGTTCTGGTTCATTTCTTACTACAATGGCTAAGGGAAGAGCCACCAGAACTTCAAACACACAACCCCATCCTCCAGAAGGTCATGTCTCGACAATGGACTCGTCCACCGCTCCTGTCATTAGAGCAACCATGGGCATCTCTCTAGCCAGCTCTGTATAACCAGTTCCCACTGCCAATGGTACCGATGGAGTACAAACCTGGCTCCAACCTATGGAGAAGCTTGAATACATGATGCAGAGCTGGCTAAAATAGTCACAATGTTAGTGCAAGCTCAAGCACAGAATGTGCAAGGACAGGCTGAGACTGCCACACCCAGAGTTGAATGTTCCAGTGAAACTGACCAAGTGCAAACTTTAAATCGCCATCCATATGGCCGGAAAAGTGAGCCAAATCACCAAGTCTTTAACCAAAGACTGGGGGACTTGGATGTTTTGGTGGAAGATCTGCTTTAAAGAGTTAAGCGCCTGTAGGAGCACCCTCAAGCTCGAAATGACCAAGGTCACTTTGGGGAATGAACTCCTTTCTTTAGGGAAATCAAGGAGGAACCCTTCCAGTACAAGCTCAAAGTTCCAACCATTCCACTATATGATGGAGATAGTGACCCGTACAGTCATCTGGACTTGTTCAACATCCAGATGGACCTTTAAACTTGTAACTCCTTAGTTAGATGTCACGTTTTCCCAGCTACTTTGGATGAAGTCCCTTAAATGTGGTTCAGGAGCCTCCTGGCTCATAGCATTAACAGTTAGGAGGAGTGTTAAGAAAAGTTCATTGACCAATACAAAGTGTTGAGGAAGCATCTCGTGCCCCTATGTCATCTCACTATGATCTTCTAGAGTAAGCATGAAATGTTGAAAGACTATATTGCCCACTTTAGACGAGAGGTCAACAATGTTGAGAAGCCCTCATATGAGGCTATCTTGACTGCCATCTTGGTAGGACTTCGCAGAGATAGGAAGCTATTCAAAAGTTTGTACAAGTACCTAGCTAGTAACCTGGGTGAATTTTACGAGTAAGCTATGAAGCAGATCAGATAGGATGAAACTTTCAATCCACAGAAGCCCAAGGCGAGTAGCTCAGCCCAAAGTAAGAAGAGGAGCAACCATGGAAACAAAAATGATAGCCTCTATCATCAGCTTGCTAAGAAGAGCAAGGATGAATGACCCCCATTTTCAGGTTGTCACAACACCTATAGCATCTTGTCAAATGCCCAAGACATGATCTTTGCAATGGAAAAGGACAAAGAGGATTTCAGAAAGCCTCCACCCTTGATGACTCCCAGTAAGTCCAGACTCAACCGAGGGAAATTCTACGTGTACCACAATGAGTTCGGGCATGTTACCTCAAAATGCTAGGCGTTGAGAGACACTATCGAAGATTTCATCAAAAGATGTCACTTGCATGACTATATTGTGCAGCCTTCCAAACAGCAGCCTGGACCATCTCAGCAAGACCCTGAGCAAAAGCAATCTCCTACTATCAAGACTATCTTTAAAATTTATGTAATTTTTGTAAATTATGTAAACAATTTGAATGCTCTCCAGATTTTAAATTTTCTTTGAACAGGTGATTCACCTAGCTGGCCACCATTTTATTTGGGCACAAGATCGATCACCTTTTATTTGGGCATAAGATCACCTTGATCACAAGATCGATTACCCTTTTATTTAGGCACAAGATCGCCCTGACTATAAGATCGATCACCCTTTTATTTGGGCACAATATCACCCTGACCACAAGATCGATCACTTTTTATTTAGGCACAAGATTGCCCCAACCACAAGATTGATCACCCTTTTATTTAGGCACAAGATCGCCCCGAGCACGAGATCGCTCACTCTTTAATTTTGTAGCACTCATGCGAACTCTATTATTTCATAGCTATCATGCGAACTTATCTATTTGGCCACGAGATCGGTCCAACTATAAGATCACTCACTCTTTAATTTTGCAGCTCTCATGTGAACGCTATTATTTTGTAGCTATCATGCATACTTATCTATTTGGCCATGAGATTGGCCCGAGCATGAGATCCCTCACTCTTTAATTTTGCAACTCTCATGTGAACTCTACTATTTCACAACTTTCATGCGAACTCATCTATTTGGCCATAAAATTAGCCCAAGTATGAGATTACTCCAATTTACTCACACAGTTTTCTGATGATGCGCAAATCACACAAATTGTTCAAACAATGCATATACAAGAGCAACACATAGAGATTGCAAAAAAAGAAACAGTATTCATGAAAAAACCTTAACAAGGCAGAACTACATCAGAAAGCTCTGGATGTAGGCTAATCAAAAGATAAAGGGAAAAACCCATGACTAAGAAGAAGGATCAGTCATAAGGGGCCACACCTAACTGATTAAAGCCCGTGAACCACCGAGGTCCTTAAATTTTCCTTCTAATGCATCCCCAGTGGCGGCACCATAGCTCCTTATTTTCTCCAACCTCCAATTCCTCGTCTGATTCATTAAGGGAGCAAATCAAGAAGCACTAGGAACTTGGTCGGCCGAATAATTACCTTATGACAGAGCTGAGAGGACGTAATCTGAGATCCATATGAGATCCCTCCTTGTTATCGGAGAAGTTGAATCTTCGAAGTTTTCTATGCATCAAACCATACACACCTCGGTGGAGGGCCAGAACACCGAAAATAATGGTGGTTCATCTAGAACCCTCATGTTTTATTCTGAGCAGAGGTAGAAGGGATTTCCCCTCCCTTATATAGAGCCAAGTTCGGCTCCATCGAAGGATCCATATCTATCCCCCCAATCATCATCATTTATTGCCTCAAAAAAAGCTAAAGCTAACTCACCAGCAGTTGTTGAACATGTGTCATAGGAAACACGACCTTGAACAAATGAAATGACAGTCTCGAAAGAAGACTTTGACTAAATGGAAACTGAAGAGTTTTAACTCCCAACCCGTAAAGCGAGCTAAGAGTTGGGGGGCTTATGTTGTATGTGAAATTTGGTTCACCTTCATTGGACTTGCGAGAGGCCTGAGAGCAATAAGGGACCAGCTCGAAGAATGCTTAGATCACTCTACCATTAGTTCGTATCATGAAGTGACCCCCTCAACTTGAGCTCATGCATGAAAGAACGAGCTCGACCTCAATGTGCCAAGGACAAGCACATCCCTAGACTGAATGATCTAGCTAATGAAGTATGACTAACGACCTAGGAGCTCGCTAAACAGAAGACCCATTCACATTCTACCCAACGGACATGCTAGGCCCATCTGCTGAAGACAATCTACAGTAGGCGAATAACAGGATTTTGTCTATCTATTCTATGCTATACAATAAATGTTGATGTAATAGATTTACTACATATGAAATTACCATTGTAACATCCTCTCCTCTATAAATATGAGGAAAGACCCCTCTGTAAGAATAAATGTCTTTCTTG
Source organism: Saraca asoca (assembly GCA_026873985.1). Taxonomy (NCBI): domain Eukaryota; kingdom Viridiplantae; phylum Streptophyta; class Magnoliopsida; order Fabales; family Fabaceae; genus Saraca; species Saraca asoca. The sequence goes on along the minus strand of JANHAO010003736.1, from coordinate 12,504 downwards.
TAGGTGGAAACTTTGCCAAAATAGAGAAAGGAGAATCTGAGTGCTAAAACTCTATAGAAATACTTTCACAACAATACATTACCGTGGACGTAGGGTCCAGTTTTATCTGGATTTAGCTGAACCATGTTAAAAATCTTGTATCTTCTTGCTGCTTTTCCCTTCTTCCTTATGTATTTTACTGATTTGTTGTGTCTGAACCAGTTTACGATTAGAGATCCCGAAAGAATCCCCTCATTGGCCTTAGTTTGGCTCAATACCAAAATTCGACATCAACAATAGCAAAGTAATCTTTTTAGCTAGGCTAACAATTTCCTTAACAAGGCTATCACTTCTAACAAGATCTGCTAACACTTTGTACATTTAGTGGATCCCTTAAAAGAAATAGTTAAGAAACTTAGGAAGAAATGGGAATTGAGCGTAGATCCTTGCAGTTGAAAAACTAATTGGATTGTTGATAATGAAACACATGTAGTGGTCTATGATGACAATTGCACTTTGGCCATAGCCAATGTTTGCCATGTTGATTGAACGTATCTCTCTCTCTTTATATGTTTGTTTTGTCTATTTGTTATATACTATTAGTCAATAAAGTTCTTCCTCTGCAAGTTTTATGATAACTAGAATTATCAGAACAGTTCTACTATTTCCACATCTTATCATCTTATCTCTCATGTCCACTTCAACATCCTCTTATATAAAAATTGAGTCTTATTGTGGATCTCATATCCTCTGATAGAGGGAGTGATATTTCCACATCCAAAAGTGCATGTGGAAATGGATTTAATTTCATGCATCAACAGTATAATTATATTCACACCAATGGCACATAGAAAACTATCATGTTTTCCATATATTTTTAGGCACATAAAACATTATTACATGTTCCATGTTTCTTACATTCATTTTATTTCATTATGCTTGCAAAAAAAAAATTGAGACATATGATAATGTTTTGCATGTTGTTAATATAAATATAAATGAATTGTCAATGCATGAAATATAAATCTAATTACTTTTTAAAACCTTTTCATAAATTATTGTAATTTTATGTGGCCTACTTAACATCGGATTTTGGTATTTAGCCAAACTCTGGCCAATGGGGGGATTCTTTCAGGATCTCTAACCGTAAACTGATTCAGACATAACAAATCAGCGAAACACAAAAGGAAGAAGGGAAGAGCAGCAAGAAAATACAAAATTTTTAACATGGTTCGGCCAAATCCAAATAAAATCGGACCCTACGTCCACGGTAATGTATTGTTGTGAAAGTATTTCTACAAAGATCTTAGCATGCAATATTTCAGCATGTACCGGCTCTCCCTTTCAATTGACAAAGTTTCTGCTAACATAAAGACACCTTCCTTTTGCAAAGGGCTCCTTCCTCACATTTATAGAGGAAAGGAGGTTACAATGGTAATTTTATATGTAGTAAATCTATTAGATCAACATTTATTATACAGGACATAAAAGACAGACAAAATCCTATTATTTGGCTACTGTAGATTGTCTTCAATAGATGGGCCTGGCATATCCATTGGGCAAAGTGTGAATGGGTCTTCTATCCAGTGAGCTCCCAGGTCATTGGTCATACTTTATTAGCCAGATCATTTTGTCTGGGGATGTACCCATCCTCGGGACAAAGAGGTCGAGCTCATTTTGTCATGCATGAGCTTGAGTTGAGGAGGTCGCTTCACGATGTGAACTGATGGCAAAGCGATTTGAGCATTCTTTGAGCTAGTCCCTTCTACTCTTAAGCCGCTTTAGGGTCTCTTTCAAAGGGTCTAGCATTTGGAGGAGCACCCTCAGGCTAGAAATAACTAGAGTCACTTTAGGGAGCGAACTCCCTTTTCTAGGGAAATCATGGGGGAACCCCTCCCGTGCAAGCTCAAGGTTCTAACCATCCTATTGTATGATGGAGATAGTGATCCGTACAACCATCTGGATCTGTTCAAGATCCAGATGGACCTTCAAACTTGTAACCCCTTAATCAGGTGTCGCGTATTTTTGCTACTTTGGGTGAAGTCCCTCGAATGTGGTTCAAGAGCCTCTTAGCTTGTAGCATTAGCAGTTGGGAGGAGTGTCAAGAGAAGTTCCTAGACCAGTACCGGGCATTGGAAAAGTAGCTCATGCCACCATGCCATCTCTCTATAGTCTTCCAGGGCAAGCATAAGTCATTGAAAGACTATATCGCTTGCTTCATGTATGAAGTGAACAATATGGAAAAGCCCTCGGACGAGGCTATCCTGACTGCTATTTTGGTAGGACTTCAACGAGATGGAAAACTCTTCAAAATTCTATACAAATCTCCAATCAGTAACCAGGGTGAGTTCTATGAATGGGCTACAAAGCAGATCAAATGGGATGAAACTTTCGGCCCACCAAAATCTAAGTCGAGCAGCTCGACTCATAATAAGAACAGAGGTCATCGTGAAAACGGGAATGACGATCCTAATCATCGGCCTACTAAGAAGGGCAAAGATGGACGACCCTCATTCTCTGGTCGCCATAGCACCTACAACATGTTGTCAGTTGTCCAAGACAAGATTTTTGTGATGGAAAAGGATAAAGAGGACTTTAGCAAACCTTCACCCCTAAAGACTCCCAGCAAGTCAAGACTCAACCAAGGAAGGTTCTGCACATACCACAATGAGTTCAGCCACGTCACCTCAGAGTGCTAGGCACTAAGAGACATTGTTGAAGATCTCATTAAAAGAGGTCGTTTGCATGACTACATTGTGCAGCCTTCCAAGCAACAGCTTGGACCTTCTTGGTAGGACCCCAAGGGAGAGTAATCTCCTACTATTAGGACTATCTTTTAAACTTTTGTACTCTTTTATAAATTATGTAAACATTATGAATACCACTACTGATTATAAATTCTCTTCCAATAGATGATTCACCTAACTGACACACCCTGCTATTTGGGCATAAGATCACCCTGGCCATAATATCAGCCACCCTTTTATTTGGCCACAAGATCAGCCTGAGCACAAGATTGCTCACTTATTTCACAACTTTCATGCGAACCTTATTAATTTCATAGTTTTCATGCAAATCTATTTATTTGGCCACGAGATCGGCCTGAGCATAAGATTGCTCACTTATTTTGCAGCTTTCATGCGAACCTTATTAATTTCACAGCTTTCATATGAATCTACTTATTTGGCCACGAGATTGGCCTGAGCATAAGATCGCTCACTTATGTCGTAGCTTTCATGCGAACCTTATTAATTTCATAGCTTTCATGTGAGTCTACTTATTTGGCTACGAGATCGGCCCAAGCATAAGATTGCTCCCTTATTAATTTTGTAACTTCATGCAAGCCTTATTAATTTTGTAACCTTCATGCGAACCTTATCAATTTCACTCACTCATTATTTATTTGGCCACAAGGTCAGCCCAAGCATGAGATCACTCTAGCTCACGTCTTACTTATGACCAAATATTCGTAATTCTCATGCTATCTTTTGATTGTATGCGGGTTGCACAGATTGTTCAAAATAACACTTGTACGAGAAACAAAGACAATAAGCAAAAATTGCAAAAGGAAAATTTTATTCATTAAAAGGCCTCAGTGAGGCAGATATACATCAAAAAGCTCTAGATACAGGCTAAACAGAATACAAAAGAGAAAACCTATGACTAAAAAAAGGGATCGGCTGTAGAGGGCCACACTCTGGCTGACTGGAGCCCATGTGCCACCAAATTTTTTCTTCCAATGCACAATCAGTGGCAGCACTATAGCTCCTTATACTTCTGGCCCCCTCACTCCTGGTGAAGGAAGCAAATCAGAAAGCGCCAGGAGCTTGGCTGTCTGTCGGGAGGATGCAGTCTAAGATCCATATGAGATCTCCCTATGTTAGCAGAGAAGCCAAGTCTTCTAAACCCTTTATGTAGTAGACCATACATGCCTCTGTGGAAGGCCAAAATGCCAGGAATGGTGGTGGTCTATCAGGAATCTTCATAGTTTGCTCAATGCAGTGACCAAAGGGATTGCCCCTCCCTTACATATAGAGCCAAGGTCGGCTCCTTCAAAGAGTCCAGATTCATTTCCTCCAACCATCATCATTAATAGCCTCAGAAAAGGCTAAGTTTGACCTAGCAATAACTGCCAGACACATGCGATGAGAAACATGGCCTAGAGTAGATGAAATGACAGTCTCAGGAGAAGACTTTGACTGATCAGAAATCAAAAAGTTTCAACTCCCAGCCCACGAAGCTAGCTGAGAGTTGGGGGGCTTATGTTATATGTGAAAATTGGTTCATCCTAGAAGGATGAACGAGATGTTTGAGAGCGACAAAAGGACCAATCAGAAGAACCATCTGGATCACTTCACCTTCAATTCGAGATACGAGTATGACCCCTCATCCCAAACTCGTGCCCAAACATAGCGAGTTTGATATCTCCTTCTTGATCACACGTACGACCCCAGACTATGCGATCCGGTCATCAAAGTGCTACTAGCAACATGGAGTTCACTAGATAGAAGACTCAATCACATCCTGCCCTAATGGACAAATGGGGCCGCCTGCAGAAGACAATCTATAATAGCCGAAAAAGGAGATTTAGTCTGTATATTTTGTCTTATACATTAAATATTGATGTAACGCATTTACTGCATATGTAATTACCATTGTAGCCTTCTCTCCTTTATAAAGGAGAAGTTTAAGTGGAACAGGCTAAAGACTAATATGAAGATTTAGGAAATTAGCACTCGAAAGGAGAAACTTTCATGGAAGTTACGTCAAATTAAGGTATCAATGAGGGAATTAACATTCGAAGTGGGGAAGAATGTCACAAGTTAACTTTATGAACCAATTCAATAGGTAAATATGCTTAGTTTTAGATGAAACTTGGCATAAAAATCAAGCATAAAGAGGAGACCTTGTGGTGCGAATTTGGAAGCAAATGCACTTGTGTAGTAATTTTTTGAAATTATCCCATTTTAAGGGTATTTGTGTCTTTTTAGCATTGATCATTTGTCTAATATGAGTAGATAAGTACATGGTTGTGATCCTTGCATTTTTACCTTTGCATCCATATGAGATGACACATTAGAACCCTTTAGAGGCCAGAGAAAAGTCCATATGTCAACTCAAACAAAGTATGTTTACTCTTGCCATTTGAGCTTTAGCTTAGAATGCTCTTTAAAGGGGGCATAGGTGGGCATTGTGGCTCAGGCCAAGGGTCTGAGTGTGGAGCTTAAAGATGCTCTCTCTACACACTCAAAACTATGTAATGAGGCATATATTAATAAAATGGAGTTGTCCTTCTCCTTATTTTTAAAAAAGCCCCTTCTCAATGTACATTAGAGGCTTCTTATGTGACATATTCTTTGAGACTTGATATGCATTAATGTTTCAACTTCATGCTCATGTTCACTTGCAAGACATATTGCACATGTGATTTTGGTTGTATAGGTAACAAAATTCTCAATGCCCCGATTATCTATCCAAGTGTGGCTAGAATTTATTGGATGGTTGGCAAGTTGGCCAAAAGTTAGTGACATGTGCCACACGGTTTTGGCTAGAGACCTACTAACCCATGACATTAACTCCAAGGTAAGTTCTACTTCTTGTACTTTTAATGAAACAAAAATACAAAACTATTCTAACAAAATTTAAATAATGATAAGAGTGCTCTTTTAAAAACTTATCCAGTGTCTTGGCAAAAGAGCATAACTTTTCTATAGAATATTTTAGTCATTTTGAAAATACTTCCTAAGAAATTTAAAGTTGAACTAAGCACCACATAGAAATTTAAATCTTAGGAAAATTTTACTTCCTTAGAGCTAACCATACAACTTTCAACACTTCTTGAGAAGTTTACCCAAGAACTTACTTTCTAAAAAGTTAAATTTTCCCTAGGAACTGACATCATGTGTCAACCAAATGACTCTTGAATTTAACAAGGTCTTTCTCTAGATACACACAAAAAATCATAGATAATGACTAAAAAATTATAGACTTAATTACAATTTTAATCCCTCTAATATATGAATTTATCAAATTTTGGTCCTCTCTAAATAGAATATTATATTTTTATCAATCTAATATACAAATTGAAATAAATTAAGTCCAAATTGTTAACTTTCATCAAATTAATGACAAAAAATGACACATCCTAATTCACAACACATGACTGGTGTAGAAAGTCACTTATAGGTAACTCCCTACAAGCCTAATCATGTAGAAAAGCTCTTGATGCTACACACCTCCTAGGAGGAGAGTGATTAGACAAATGCAAAATACGTAGCACAAGATGTCGAATTAAAACAACACCAACCTATTTATCAAAATACTTCATTATATGTTTAACAAAATCCACCAGAGTTTCCTCTATTTTCTAGACCTTAGGTACTAGGCTAGTACAATAGCTGAGGGCTACAATCCCTACTCACATCCTGTACAATCAAACAAAATGTAACAAAAGCCTATATACCACAATGTACACAATTTGTTGGGTGATAATTAGCTATATACATGGGATGACTCAACCTAATCAATTGCCAAAACACTACCATCAATATGGATCCATATTCTTCAAAAGAAGTCCACCTAGTCAAGGAGTAGACTCAGGCCCAGAAGGATAAGGATGAGTTATGGGAGTGGCCTCAGGCTTTGTAACATAAACAAAAATGGAGTGAGTTTCTTAGAAACCAAGTAAGTGAATAATCCTCTAGGAAACCAATGGTTAGTACAAATTATTTTCAAATGTAATGTAGTATAACATACGTGTATATATACATATATATAGACCTCAGCTTGTAAATACCTTACCAATCAAAAATTCCAGTTCATTGTGGAAGTCAATTTCAATAAATATACCAATCCTCAAACTAAGCATAGCATTGTAAAGAATACTCATCATAATATAAAATAAAAGAAATCACTAAAATCTTTCTTCTATCTCAAATAATCGAATGATAGGAAAAAATTCAAAATTTCAATATACAATTGGAATCCAATGCTTAATTCCTAAAAGCAACCTTGCCTAACAGAAATCAATCATTGTTATTCACTTTTTCTTCCTATAGATATTCTCTCTGTATTCCTCCAATAAATTTAATTCTATTCATAAGTATACTCAAGGGTTCTCCAAAAGAATTTCCAGAGGATCCAAATTTCAATATCTTTCAAGAAAGCTCAAAACTAATATTTTTCATAAAATAAAACTCATTCATAGGCAATAAAAATCAATCTCTTTGCAGTTCACATATATCATACTAGATAATCATTCATCAAGTCTAAATAATAGTTTACCAAAATTTAAAATTTCATTCCCCCAAAATTCAGATTCTTCATATATAACTTCTATTCAACAATGTTTCATGTTCATGATATTTTACAACATACTTCAAATACAAGTTCACTTCTAATAGAGATAAAAATAATTTGAAATATCAAGATACCCAAATTAGTTTCTAAAACATAACAAAAAATAACCAAACTCATATTTCATATGCATTTCACTTTCCAATGCAAGGAACTAGTAAAATTTGAATTCTAGAAAACATTTAAAGGGGCAATAAAATCTTTTGATCATTAACCAAGAAAAAAGGAGTAATTATCCACTCATTGAAAAGGTGCCCAAACATATTTCTATTCTTAGATAAGAGGTCTAGAAATGATTTCTCTCCCTAACCCCAAAAGTAAAGATCAACTTGGAATCCTCTTCTTCAAGTTCTTCCCAAATTTTCTATAAATTAAACATAAATCAAACAAATTCTAACATTAATTTATAACATTTATAATTTGCACTCTAGTTTAATTATTTCATTTTTAACCCATTATTTATAGGAACTATCCTTTTTAACAAAAGGGCTTATAAATTCATACTTATACCTATCGATTCTAATTAGAAAACTTATTTTTTTCAGAATCACCTTTTAATGTTACCTAAGAAGTAAATTAAGGTGAAGGTGGGTTTGGAGTTTTTTTTTTTGTATCAAATAGGACATAAACTTTGTAGAAACTTAAGCATAGAGCCGCATATGCATACCAACTGAGAATTTAAGAGAAAAGGAAGGAGGACAGTGGCTTAGTTGAAGTTACAACAAATGTTTCCAACAACTAGCTGGAAAAGTCTTGAAAGGAGCGTTGGCCCCTCTGCCACTATAGCAGCTAGAAGCTACTCAATTTCTAGCTTCTATCGTGGGTTAGGATGGTCCAATTTGCACTTCTAATGGCAAGAAGATGGCGGTCTGGTGATAGCAACTAAGCTTTGATGAAGCCTAGTTAGTGGCAGTAAGGCGGCCAACTGCTGCTCTATTTCTCTATCTTTGCGTAAGCCAAACTAAATTAAGGATGGCATGTTCACTGAGTAGTAATGGAAGAACCACTAACAAGCAATTAGGAAGTAAGCACAGATGGACTAGTGTTGGGGATATTGATGGTCACCAAAGCCTTACCCAAACAAATTGCTCTACTCCAGCTTCACCTACCTAAAGTGGAAAATAGATGGCTGAGCTAAATAGTCACTGAAGGTAGTAAATTAAAGAACAAGAAGATCAGTCGACTATGAACACTAGAGGGAGATTGGTAGTCTATGAAGGAAGAAAGAAAAGCAATAGACCTAGCTATTGACCGAAGATGCAAAGTAAGAGCAAGGCTTGGAAAGAAAGAAATAGATGTAGCTATTGAATAAGGCAAGTTGAGCAGTGATCAGGTGGAGAAGAGAGGGAAAAAGTTAGAGAAAAAGATCAAAGCAGCAACAATAAAGGTTAGGAGAAAGAAGGAGTTATGCCATAAAAGAAGAAAAAGGAAAAAAAGAAAAATAAAAGGGAAAAAATGTCCTTTTAGTGACAAAATAAAATTAAAATACTCACTATAATACATTTATTTATAGTATTTCTTATCAGAAAGAAAAAAAAACATGATAGGCTATAAATTATGTACATGTAACATATAATATGACACATACACTACTAGGTTGATTAATTTATTATTATTAACATTAAAGTGACATAAAATATCCCCCTCAAAAGAATTTGCCCACAAATTCTATAAGCAGGGCTGCATTGGAATAAAATGAAATATTTGATTAACTATTGAAGGTAAAGCTCCAATCACATTAGAATGGAAGGTTCATATTGATAAACTATTAGAAAAGATAAGGATATTTGTCCTTTATAACCAACTCAGGTTCCCAAGTTATCTCTATTTTCCCGTGGTTTTCCCATAATACTTTCATTAAAGGATATTCCTTGGAGTGAAATTTTCTAATTTGCTAATCAACAATAGCTATAGGACACTCCTTTTAGGTCATATGACTATCCCATTCAATTAGGATTTATGGAAAGATGTGAGATGGATCTGGAGCATACTTTTTCAACATGAACACTTGAAAAATGGGATAAATGCTCTCTAACTTAAGAGGTAGGTTTTACTTATATAGGAAATAGGCCTATATATTAGGGACTTAACTTTCCCTTCTTACCAAATCTCATCACTCCTTTCATAGGCAATATTTTCAAGAATACTTAGTCACCCACTTGGATTTCCAAATCCCTTCTTCTCTTGTCTGCATGTGACTTTTGATGGTTTTGAGCAGTTGTTAATTTTTCTCTAAAAATTTTAACTTTTTCATTTGCATCTTGAATCAAATCTAGGCCTAACAACTTCATCTTGCCTACCTCAAACCACTAAATAGGAGATCTACATTTCCTTTCATACAATGCCTCAAAAGGAGCCATTTGAAATTGAAGAATGGTAACTATTGTTATAGATAAATTCAATCAAAGACAAATATTGCTCCCAATTACTATTACATCCCAATATGCAAGCTCAGAGCATGTCTTCTAGAACTTGAATTATTCTCTTAGATTGTCCATCTATTTGAGGGTGGAAGGCTATACTAAAGTGAAGTTGTGAACCTAGGGTCTCTTGGTAAAATGTCCAAAATCATGTGTTGAATTGGGTACCCCGATCGGATATAATAGACAATAGGACACCATGAAGAGGCACAATCTGATCCAGTACAACAAGCATATTGGGAAGCTGAATAAGTAGTCTTTACTTGAAGAAAATGGGCACTCTTTATCAAACAATCCATGATTACCCATATATAATCATGGCTCTTTGGTGTCATTGGTAGTTTAGTAAGAAAATCTATGGTAACTCTTTTCCATTTCCACTCAGGAATTTCCAAATTTTGGCATAAGCCTATTAGTCTCTAGTGTACAGCCTTAACTTGTTGTCATATGAGAAATTAGGAAACAAAATCTGCTATGTTACACTTCATTCCTTCCCACCAATAGTTTGTCTTCAAATCTTGACACATCTTGTTACTACCTGGATGCATAGCATAAGATGAAGAGTGGGTCGTATGCATAAGTTATTATCACAATTTGTTAACCTTAGGCACCCATATCCGACCATGACAAGTAGGGCTCCTTGTTCATCTCTTGCTAAACTGAATTTGGTTCTTTCTTCATTTTGTGAAGTAGCCTATTAACATTCATGTCTTGAACCTATGTGACCATAATTTGATCAATAAGTGGAAACTATACTTGCGTGTATGCTAGAAATATTCTAGGTTCTGATATTTGCAATTGGGCTCCATGGGCTTCCATCTTCTGTAACTCTTGAATGATTGGTCTCCTTTGCACATCAGTATAAGTAAGATTTCCTACTTAAAGCATCAACTACTATATTGGCCTTACCTAGATGATATAAGATGGAGCAATCATAGTCCTTCACAAGTTCCATCTATTGATGTTGCCTCAGGTTCAAGTCTTTCTGCTAAAAAATGTACTTCAAATTCTTGTGATCAGTATAAATCTCACAGGTCTCTCCATAAAGATAATAGTGCTAAATCTTCAATGTAAACACCACTGTGGCCATCTTTATATCATGGGTAGGATAATTCTGCTTATGTTTCTTGAGTTGTCTAATCTGTAAGCTATAACTTTGCCATGCTGCATTAGAATGCATCTGAGCCTTATACTAAAGGCATCATAGTAAGTTGTATAATTGCCACCACTCGATAGCAATGCTAGAGCTGGTGTTGTGGTCAAGCACCATTTGAGTTGTTGAAAACTTGCTTCACACAAATCGGACCACCCAAATTTAACTTGTTTCTGAGTCAACTTGGTCAAGGGAGCTAAAATCTGAGAGAAATCCTTCACAAAATTGTGATAATATCTAGCTAAACCCAAAAATCTATGAATTTAAATCATTGATGTGGGTTTAGGCCAATTTTGAAGCCTTTGTAGTTTCTTGGGATCTACACTAATACCTTTCTTGGAAACGTGTCCTAAAAAAGTCACATTGGATAGCCAAAACTCGCACTTGAAAAACTTGGCATACAACTTATTTTCTTTGAGAGTTTGCAAAGCCATCTTGAGATATTGCTCATATTCTTGGTCACTACGAGAATACACCAAGATATCATTAATAAACATTATTACAAATGGATCAAGAAAAGGTCAGAAACCATGTTCATCAACTCCATGAAAGTTGAGAGAGCATTAGTCAATCCAAAAGACATCACCAAGAATTCATAGTGATTATACCAAGTGTGAAAGGTAGTTTTTGGAATGTCTTCCTTTCGTATTAATAGTTGATGATAGCCTGAATGCAAATCAATCTTACAAAAGTATTAGGCACCTTAAAATTAATCAAACAAATCATCAATTCTTTGCATAGGATATTTATATTTCACTGTGACTTTATTTAACTGGTTGTAATCAATCGACAACCTTAAGGTCCCATCCTTCTTCTTCATAAATAACATTGGTGCTCCCTTTGGTGAAGTGTTGGGCTAAATGAAACCTTTGTCCACTAAATCTTGTAACAGTACTTTCAATTCTATCAATTTAGCCGGCACCATCTAATAAGATGGAATGGAAATAGGTTCAGTGCTCAGAGCAATGTGATGGTTGCCGAATCCAATCAAAATTAGAAAATTTATAATCGATCACCTTACTACTTATAGTATAAGGAAACACTGGGTCAAGCCCTTGAATTAATCTAATGATAGCAATCAAATTAAGAGATAAAATGGACCAAGGTGGTTGATAGTAACTATTCTTATAGTAAACAATAATGTAGGAATGTAAACAAGAGTAAGCAACCAACCAACCCAAGGGAATCAACTAAACTTGAGATTAATGTATCCTTGATCACTAAATATTCATCCAATTGTTAATCACATTTTCTGGTCTTAAATCATAACAAGAAGCCTTGAGATGATTAATGAATCCTCTACTAAATAAGCATCTAGCATTTGGTTGATTAAGGTTAAATAGATTAAGCATCCAATTAAGCCAAAATCATTTTAAGAAACCAAAACTTAGCCAAGCAAACAATCCATCAAAAGCTTAATGCATTGTTTAGTCTCTACCATCCTCTTTCTACAAGTGATTATTAAGCAATAATCATATAATCATCCAAATCAAAGGAAGCCATTTAATTCGGAATCATCAGCAACACAAAGAGGAAAGGAGAAGAAATGACAAACAATTGAATGCAAGGTGAAAGCAAGATCTCAACATTAATTTT
>JANHAO010003735.1:0-26341 GCA_026873985.1 Saraca asoca | reverse complement strand
GATTTGATCTAGGTTGTTTTGAGACCTCAAACCAGTGGATCCTTGGGTGAGTTTGGTTCAACCAAGGCAAGGTTTTTCTAGAAAATTTTTGAAATTTTTGCCCTCTTTGGTTGCACCAAACTCAGCATGTTGGACATTGATTCTGAGGAATAGCTTAAAGCCATGAGATTAAAGATGGATTCCATATATTCTAACAAAGTATGGACTTTGGTGGATCCACCTGAAGGGGTGAAATCCATTGGGTGTAAATGGGTGTTTAAGAGAAAGATCGACATGGACGGGAATGTAACAACATTCAAAGCTCGATTGGTAATTAAAGGATATCGTCAAAGACAAGGGTTGACTATAATGAAACCTTTTCTCTAGTAGCTATGCTTAAATCCATATAGATTTTGCTAGCTGTTGCTGCTTATCATGATTATGAGATTTGGCAAATAGATGTAAAAATCGCATTCTTAAATGGAGATTTAAGAGAGGATGTGTACATGACACAACCTAAAGATTTTGAATCTACCAATTATAATCAATTGTGTAAGTTACAAAGATCCATCTATGGTCTTAAACAAGCATCAAGGAGTTGGAACATTTATTTGATGAAACAGTCAAATCGTTTGGCTTTATCAAAAATGAAGATGATGCTTGTGTGTACCATAAGATTAAGGAAAATACTATATCATTCCTTGTGTTATATGTGGATGACATACTGCTCATAGAAAATGATGTTTCTATGTTGTAAACCATTAAGATATGGTTATCCAAGGAATTCTCCATGAAAGACCTTGGAGAAGTTACCTATATTCTAGGTATTCGGATCTATAGAGATAGATCAAACAGATTGATAGGACTTTTTCAGACCATGTACATAGACAGAATACTGAAAAGATTCAGTATGAAAGAATCCAAGAGAGAGAATCTTCTTGTTCTTTATGGCATTCATCTCTCAAAGGACATTTGTCCACAGACACAGTTATTTTGGAGAAACATAATTGATAATCGTGATCTTGTTTACCCATTTGGAAATACTATATGGAGCTGCATCATTAGTTAATTTCCAGTGGTGATCGCATGACTAATCCTTTAACTTTAGATTGTGGGATATCTTTTACATGGAGGTTATACTTTGATCAAGCCAAACGTGACTCTAATCATGAGGAAACAATAAAGACTTGTGTTGGGTATTTCTAAAAATGCAGTTAGATATTGCCTAATCAAAAAAGGATTCATTATTACTTTTTTTAGTGATATCCGACGGCCACTCAACGAATTAGTTTGATAGATGAAATCGTTGTACAAGGTTGAATCGAGACTCAAATTAGATTTGAGTGCTTGAATTCATTTGAGTCAAATAATTTACGATATTGAGAAAACATGATTAGTTATAAAGGTTGACTGTTATCCATACTTTTGACTAATTCGAATATGGTAATGAAAGGATCGAATCATGCATTGAGATCATTCACAGACAGACTTATCACCTTATTGACTCCTACCGAAATTTGGGTAGCTATAATGACTTGCTAGAGTCCGTTTATAGCTTAAAGTCCATGAAGAATTAATTTGGAGAAATTAATTATTAGATAAAATTAATTAGATTAATTTTATATACCCTCAAATGGTTTGAAGGGCATTATGAACTTTTATCAACATTTCGAGGGCCTTCTGAGTCACACGCATAACAAAAAATGAATAATGGCCAAAGTTTGGATATATTTATATCCACGAACTAAAATATAATTTATTGAAATTACAGGGGCAAAATTGTAATTTATAGAAATTGCACAGGGACCTATTTGCAATTTATGGAAATTGCACGGGGCCAAAATGCAGTTTACAGAAATTACTGTGGCCAAAGTGAAAAATTGGATTTTTTTACTTTAGTAGGCCAAAATGACGTCATTTTGGGTCGATCCTATAAAGGGCCAAAATGTTGTGTATTGCAGAAAGGCGGTGCAGAGTACACCGGTAAGCTCAAACCAACCGAAACCCATTTGCTCCTCCCTCTTTGGTCCCAGCAAAATCTTCCAATTTTGACCTGGAAGTCTGCTCCTTCAGCTTGGCTAGCACCTTGGGAAGCCAGTAGAGGCCTGATTCAAGCAATTTCCGGCGTGGATCACCGGCAGGATCGGGACACTTGAATCTAATTGGTGGCAAGCTTTCCGGCCTTCTTTCGCTGCTTTCAAGCTTCTCTAAAGTTTAATGGAGCTTCCTTGTAAGCTTATGAAACTTTAATTGTCCAAAATCAACATGATTCGAGGTGGATTTGCCCAACCCAATTGATTTTGGAAAAAATTTTAAGTTCCGGACATCGGGCAATTCCAGCAGTCCAAAATGCAAAATAGTCAAAAACAACATTTTCACTAATATTTCAACTTCTTCCCTCATTGCAATGAAAGAAAAAATAATTAAAAAAAAAAAAAGAGACTTCATTGAATTAGTTGTCATCCGTATCCCTCTGAATGCCAAATTCTCCAAACCTTTCTATGAACAACAACTTTGGTCAATTGTGCAAAGCCTTTCCTTCTTTTGATCTTCAATACTAAGCATCCATTCTCTCCTAAAGTCCTTTAATAAAATCATATCCAACCTAAAATATCTCTCTAAAACTCTTTGATAAACCTTGCTTTTTGAGTTTTTGACCCCTTTAATGACTAAAATTTTCAAGATTTACTCGGTTTCTAATATGAATTTATAGCCTTATAAGGTTTTGCACTAAACTTCGTCTAGGTTGGATCTTAGTCACATTATGAAATAATGCATAGAGGTTAGATTGAGGCAAAGGTGGACGAAAGGGTTAAGGGAGATGGAGATTAGCGAGAGGGAGATTGCATGGTGGTTCGCTATCAATTGGAGAAGAATACAACAATTTTCACCAAAAGTCTAATATCTATAGATTTTTAAGTGTTACGGAATTACAAATTTGGTGCAATTCGGATTCGTAAATATATAAACCTATATTTATAAAATGATGGAAACGATGGTGAAGATGTAAATGATATGGTTTTGTGGCAGTTTCGATGTCTTTCCGTGTGCCTTGTCATTGATCCTTGATGCCGCATTAAAAAAATAAGGGACATGTCATCATCTTTGTTAGTTTCTTGCATGTAAGTTGACAAGGGGACTAATTTGTAGCATTTTCTTATCTATGGGGATCAAGATGAAATTGAAATTATTTGGAGGACTAAAATGATACAACTCTCATCTGTGATGGACTATTTAGTCGAAAGATATATAATCTTTACTTTCGGGCTAGATTTGGCCCGTTTTAAACTCATTTAGAAATCCGAGACTGTATCTTTCAAAGTAACAAAGTCAAGTTAATTGAAAATCAGGCTTGGGCCAAATACCCACCCTTAAACCCCAATAAGAATTTCGAATACTAGCCCACCAACTTCATGCTCCAAGCGCCTCTAGTTTTTTTTTTTGTTTTGTTTTTTTAATCTCCCTGAGTTGACACCAAAGTCGTTACATTCCATAGTTTGCTTCGCTCCTTCCTTCTTTAGCATAGTATAGTTCTATTCTGTATTTTCTCTGATCCTATTCAGTAGTTGGTTGCAGATCCAAATCCAGAATATTCAAATCCTCATTGATTTCTACAGCAGGTGAGAATTCTCTGTGAATGCAGCGCTATTGTCCTCTCCATTTCAAATCTAAAACATACTTTTGCTCAATTCTGCTTTTGATTCTCAGATCCGAATTTTTTCAGAAATGGACAAGTCATGCACTCTACTCGTTCACTTCGACAAGGGCACTCCAGCGCTAGCCAACGAGATCAGAGAAGCTCTCGAAGGAAACGATACTGCTGCCAAGATCGACGCTTTGAAGAAGGCTGTTATGCTTCTTCTCAATGGCGAAACCATTCCTACACTCTTCATCACCATCATTCGCTATGTTCTCCCCTCCGAGGACCATACCGTTCAGAAGCTTCTCCTTCTCTATCTCGAGATCATTGAGAAGACCGATTCAAAGGGTAAGATTCTTCCCGAGATGATCCTCATTTGCCAGAACCTCCGTAACAATTTGCAACACCCAAATGAATACATTCGCGGGGTAACCTTGCGATTTCTTTGTCGGTTAAATGAGACTGAGATCATCGAGCCATTGATTCCTTCCATTTTGTCGAACCTCGAGCATCGACATCCTTATATTCGGCGAAATGCAGTGCTGGCAGTGATGTCAGTATACAAACTTCCACAAGGTGAGCAATTGCTGGATAGTGCTCCAGAAATCATTGAAAAGTTCTTGTCCACCGAGCAAGATCCTTCTACTAAGCGAAATGCATTTCTTATGCTCTTTTCTTGTGCTCAAGATCGTGCAGTTAAATACCTCTTCACCAACATTGATAGAATTAATGATTGGGGCGAGCAACTTCAAATGGTTATATTGGAATTGATTAGGAAGGTTTGTAGGACAAATAAGGGTGCGAAAGGTAAATATATAAAGATTATTATATCATTGTTGAATGCGCCGTCAACTGCTGTGATTTATGAATGTGCCAGCACCCTTGTTTCTCTCTCGTCAGCCCCTACAGCTATTAGAGCTGCAGCTAGTACTTACTGTCAGCTTTTGCTTTCACAAAGTGATAACAATGTGAAACTTATTGTGCTAGATAAGCTTAATGAACTGAAATCATCTAATAGAGAGATTATGATAGAAATGGTCATGGATGTGCTTAGAGCACTTTCCAGTCCAAATCTTGATATTAGAAGGAAGACTATTGATATTGTACTTGAATTGATAACTCCAAGGAATATTGATGAGGTTGTAATGATGTTGAAGAAAGAAGTTGTGAAAACACAGAGTGGGGAGCATGAGAAGAATGGTGAATATAGGCAAATGCTGGTGCAAGCAATACATTCTTGTGCCATTAAGTTCCCAGAGGTGGCAAGCACTGTTGTGCACTTGTTGATGGATTTCTTGGGTGACACTAATGTGGCCTCAGCCATGGATGTGGTTGTTTTTGTACGGGAGATTATTGAGACAAACCCAAAATTACGGGTATCTATAATTACCAGGCTTTTGGATACTTTCTATCAAATCCGTGCTGCAAGGGTGTGTTCATGTGCTCTGTGGATCATTGGTGAGTATTGCCTCTCACTTTCAGAGGTTGAGAGTGGAATTGCAACCATTAAGCAATGTCTTGGAGAACTCCCATTTTATACTGCAATTGAGGAGGGAGAGAACCAGGATGTATCAAAAACCTCACATCAGGTGGGCTCTACTGCCGTCTCCATGTCTTCTAGGAGGCCTGCAATTCTTGCAGATGGAACCTATGCCACCCAAAGTGCTGCTTTGGAAACTGCCGTGTCGCCACTTACCCTTGTACATGGATCTTTGTCTTCTATTGGGAACCTGAGATCATTGATTCTTTCAGGTGACTTGTTCCTCGGGGCAGTAGTAGCATGTACACTGACAAAACTGATATTGAGGTTGGAAGAGGTTCAGACCTCAAAAGTTGAAGTTAACAAAGCAACTACACAGGCCTTGTTGATCATGGTCTCAATGCTGCAGCTGGGCCAATCTCCAGTTCTCCCACATCCAATTGATAATGATTCTCATGATAGGATTGTTCTTTGTATTAGATTGCTCTGCAACACAGGTGATGAGATAAGGAAGATATGGCTGCAATCTTGCAGACAGAGCTTTGTGAAAATGCTTGCAGATAAACAGTGCCGTGAAACAGAGGAGATTAAAGCAAAGGCCCAAATATCTAATGCACAACCTGATGATCTGATTGATTTCTACCATTTGAAGAGCAGGAAGGTATGACAGCCTTATTTATTTACTTTCTCTTGAAAAAAAAAAATTGATTTACTTCATTGAGATTTCCTTTTCTTATGGTTTTCTCTTTGATAATGATTGAAGTTTGGTGCAATTTCTGCTGATATCAAGTTGTGATATTTTAAGCGTTGCTTGATATCATAAATGGTAAAAACCATAAAGTTGCCATTTTAAGTATAAAATGCTACATCTATTTTTTGTGCCTATCCTGTGTAGTTGCTCTCTTCTTGTAACGAAAGTTTGAGTTAATTCTAGATCGCCATTTGTTGTTATGTGCTCATTTGATAGACCTTCTTTCTTTCTTCAAATGTTCAATCTGTGTATGCTGATCTTCGAAATTTATCTAGGGTATGAGCCAACTTGAGTTGGAGGATGAGGTACAAGATGATCTCAAACGTGCTACTGGAGAGTTCACAAAGGATACAGATGATGCAAATAAGCTCAATCGCATTCTTCAGCTCACTGGGTTCAGTGATCCTGTTTATGCTGAAGCATATGTAACAGTTCATCACTATGACATTGTCCTTGATGTTACTGTCATCAACCGAACCAAGGAAACTCTTCAGAATTTATGTCTGGAGTTGGCAACCATGGGTGATCTCAAGCTTGTTGAGCGTCCACAAAACTATACACTAGCTCCTGAATCAAGCAAACAAATAAAGGCTAACATCAAGGTTTCTTCAACTGAAACAGGAGTTATATTTGGTAACATCGTTTATGATACTTCTTCAAATGTGCTTGAAAGATCAGTTATTGTCCTCAATGACATCCATATTGATATAATGGATTACATCTCTCCTGCATCATGCGCTGATGTGGCATTTAGAACCATGTGGGCTGAGTTTGAATGGGAAAACAAGGTAGATCCTTCCTGTATCTCTTGTTCCAGATCTGCTGATTTTGAACTTAATAGTTACATGTTTTATTGCCCAATGTCCACTAAACTGTTAACCCCCATGCCCACTCCCCAAAAAATGAGGAGTTTGCAGTGAGTGATTGTTTGTTCGTTTAGTGAGATGACATCCATTGATATGGGAATTTGCAACGATATGCTGATACAGTGTTGCAATATTTAAGATTAACATTAATATTCTTCCTTTTCAGGTTGCTGTGAATACAATAATTCAAGATGAGAGAGAGTTTCTAAACCACATTATCAAGTCAACCAATATGAAATGCCTTACTCCACCGTATGTTATCAATTTCCTGCTGAAGTTTTTATTGTTGACTCTGTTTTTATCTGAAAAACTACTAGCTGGTTTTTTTTTTTTTTTTTTTTTTACATTGAATTGTGTAGTTGAGAGAGTAGCATTCTGAAGTATATACAAGCTTATATATTTGAAATCAACAGTGATTAATTAAATTGCTATTGACTCAGGAATGCATAATGATTAAAAAAAGGCTTTGCTGGATATTTGTGATTGGTTACACTTAAGTAGTCGTGCTCAAAGGTGATTCAAAGGGGTCCATGCGAGGACTGTAAAAGTCGAGTCTTAACATTCCTGTTTGAAATTTGGAAAATTTGCTAATTATATTTTTCTGTTACTCATGAATTACACATTGAATAATCCTTTCTTGGACAAAGATTATGTGGGTTGCCTTTTGATTAACTTATTTTCTTATCTTGCTTGTTTACATCATCCCTTGCTATGTTGGGTTCAGATCGGCACTGGAAGGGGATTGTGGTTTTCTAGCTGCAAACCTCTATGCGAAGAGTGTTTTTGGGGAGGACGCGTTGGTGAATTTGAGTGTTGAGAAGCAAACAGATGGTAAGTTGAGTGGCTATATCAGAATACGAAGTAAAACTCAGGGTATTGCCCTCAGTCTTGGGGATAAGATCACTTTGAAACAGAAGGGAGCCGCTTAATTGAAGCAGCTATCTCTATTCTCTTGAATCTTCTCTGCTTGTTTATCTGTCAACTCTCAATAGCTTCTGGTGGAGTCTAACTTCAAGCCTTGGAAATCCGCTTCAAATTCTCGTGGCATTTTGTGGGAGCAGATCTCTTGTTGCATACTTATTAGTATGATTTTTTTTTCCCTTTGGAGTTCCAATTTTTGTCTTTATTCTTTCATTGGATATTACTTGAGAAAAAAATCATTAGAGTATCCATCTTTTCCCCTTTAGGACATATGGGGGTGGACACCTTACCTTATATTGATTTCCATCAATTAATTACTTGTTATTGTTCGTTCCAATTTTTTGTTTTTGAAAAATAATTGAATTCACTTCATTTAAATATGAACAATTTCAATTAACTCTAACGTATGGAACCAGTTTTAGAATTAATATTTAATTGATTTGCAATTGTTTTTTTTATAATATATTGAAAATGTATGAAATTTAAATTGATGTTTTTTTTTTTTTGGCAAATTCAATTGTTAGTAAAATTTTCAAATTTGTCTTTGATTCTAAAATTTAGAAGTTTACGCAGGCGTGAACCAGAATGAAATCCTAATATTCTAAACCAGAACATCTTTATATCACAAGTTGTTCTTTTGAATCAATTTGATAGGCAAACGTGTTCGGTTTTGAGTGAAATTTAACGTAAAAATCAAACATAAAGAAAAGGCTTTGTGTGAATTTGGAAGTAAATATATTTATAAATTATTTTTTTATTTTTTTATTTTTGGGATATTTATATCTTTTTAGCATTGATCTTTTGTCTAATACGAGTAAAAAAATATGTGGTTGCTATCCTTGTATTTTTATCTTCACGTCCATATGAGATAGCGTATTAGAACCCTTAGGAGTTAGGAGAAAAGTCCCTATATTAACTGAGAAAAAGTATATTTATTCATGTCATTAGAACTTTTGCTCAGGATGCTTTTTAAGAGGGTACATCCGGTGATCGGGTGGGAATTATAACTCGAGTTAGGGATCAGAGTGTGGAGCTTAGAGATACTTCCTTTATACACTTAAAATTATGTAATGAGACATATATGGAGTTGTCCCTCTTCTTATTTTTAAAAAGTCCATTCTCGATATTCATTAGAGACTTCTTGTGTGACACGTTTTTTAAGACTCGGTATGAGTTAATGCTTTGATTACATGTTTATGTTTGCTTGTGGAGATATTGCGTATGGGATTTTGGTTGTTAGACAATAAAATCCTCAATATCCCGAATATCTATCCAGGTGTCGCTCAAATTTATTGGAAGGCTAGCATGTTAATTAAAAGTTGGCATCATATATAGCATGATTTTGACTAGAGAGCTACCGACCCATAACAGTAGGTATTAGAGCTTCGTTGTGCTTGAGAGAGCAGATCAGGTGGGCCATGATTGGGGTAGATTTAGCTTGTCAAAAGCATACGGAGCTTATGAGTGAAGCAGACACTCGTGAGAAATAGCGAATTAATGTTGTTAAGGACTTGACCGAGAGAGGTGTAAGAGGTTGGAGCAATTTGAGAACTAGTGTGCAAGATGTTGCATTTGAGAGAACATTGACAGTGCATCAAGTGTAAGCATGTGTAAAAATTGGTGGACTTATTGTACACTATGGGACATTAATTATGCACTCATTCATAATAGGCATTTGAGGGAATGCAAAATCACTCAAGGGAATAAGTGATTTGATTGCCTATCTAGAGAGAGGAAGTCTAAGGAGAAGTCCTGGTCTTACAGGGAAAGCTTGACCATGTCTATGAGGGACATATTAGCTGTCAACGAAATGTAGAGGGCGAAGCCACAATCATGCTTGAGAAAGCATGGCCACAATAAATAGTCGACATATCTTGTAGGATGGCACATCTCTTGTGATGTGTTAAGCAGACTAATCTTTTTAGAGGAGTCCAAAATCGTGTCAGAAGGCATGAAATTTTACTTGGAGGAGTAGACCCGGAAGGGAATGAGATGATCCAGAAGGGATCCATTATGCACAATCTGTGTGCACAAAGAGCGAGTTGTAGTGCTAATCTATAAGATTTGATATGAGATGCTAAGGAGCTAGCACATCATAGTTACATGACAAGCGGCAATGGTATAGGAGTAGTGAGCTAGAGCTATATACTCGCTTAGTGGAGTAGCGGCAATGACCTCAAAGTGTAGTAGATTAACACTATATAGTCGTAAGACAGATTTTGCGGCAATGACCATAAGATTCACAATTGCTCATGCATAGGCAAAGTGAAACTCGAGCTCGGGTGGAGGATACTTAATACTTAAGCCCTATCAAAGCCATTGATGTGGGGGAGTCATCATAAGGATACACTCGAAGAAGGAGTCTTCAGAGGGATGTCACTTAGGAAATGCCAAGAGAGAAGGCACTGATCATTGAAGACGTTTCTAGGAAGGCAATGATATTAGTGAGTGGCTATAAGGTTCATGGGAAACGAGCTAGTATCATATTCGAGAAGATAGCAATTGAGCGTATAAACCTCGGAGGGGTCATGAGGACCAAAGTGCTAGGTTACATCAACTCCGATAAGAGCATGATGGTCAAACAATACCACAAAGGTGTCAATTCAAAGAGGGTCAGGAGGATCTGATTGAGTGTTAAAGTTGTGTACTGGAACTATAGTGGATTGATTGAACCCAATGTGAGCAAACTTGTAAGCAAGGTATGAGATTTACGAACAGGCTTTGCTTTATAAGCAAGGTATAGAACTTGCACGTGAACAAGATATGAGACTTGTGTCTCTCACATTAATGGTATGGGACATTGGATGTGGGGCTATCTGTTAATAGATGTCCAAAATACCAAGCAAGTGCACAAGCTATGGAGGTAGCACACACTTATGCTATGGAGGTAGCAAGTTAAATCGAGAACTGCAGAGGTAGTGAGTCAAATTAAGAGTTATGTGGGGACAGTGTGTTGCAAGCTGTAGAGGTAATAAGGCAAGCACGAGTTACAATGATAATAACCTAAATGCTACAGAGGTAGTGGGACAGGTGAAGTTGTAGAGGTGACATAGCTAGTAGAGTTGTAGAGACAGTGACACATGAATTTGTAGTGGAACAACAAAGTTGAGTCTATAGAGGCAGAATTGTTTAAGACACTAAAGTTACGGAGGCAACTACTCAAAGTTGTGGAGGGAAAGCAAATGTGCAATGCTGCAAGTTCAAGGAGACTGAGCTAAGAAGTCTAGGAGCTGAGAAGCAACAGACTGACGGTGATCCTAAAAGCTATGTTAGGTTGAGGGTGCCATTCATTAAAGCCTCTCAAATGATGTTAGCTCAAAGAGACAAGTAAAACGGTCAAGAAAATAGTTCGCGTGGAGCAGACTGAAGATCCACATGAAGATTCAAGAAACTAGTGCTCAAAAGGAGAAACTTTCATCGAAGATGTGTTAGATTGAGGCATCAATGAGGGCATTGACATTTGAAGTGAAGAAGAATGTCACAAGTTGGCCTTGTGAATCAATTTGATAAGCAAACGTACTCGATTTTGGACAAAACTTGGCTTAAAAATCAAGCATGAAGAGGGGGCCTTATGGTGCTAATTTGGGAACAAATGCATTTATATATTATTTTCTTGAATTTTTTCCGTTTTAGGGGTATTTGTGTCTGTTTAACATTAATTTTTTGTCCAGTACATGCAAAAAAGTATGTGGTTGCGATCCTTGCATTTTTGTCTCCACGTCTATATGAGATGGGGTATTAAAACCCTTAGGAGTTAGGAGAAAAGCCTTTATGTCAACTGGGGAAAAGCATATTTACTCCTGTCATTAAAACTTTTACTTAGAATACTTTTTAAGGGAGGCGTGTCCAGTGGCCAGGTGGGCATTATAACTCTAGCTAGGGATCAAAGTGTGGAGCTTGGAGATACTCTCCTTACACACTCAAAGTTATTTAATGAAGCATATATTGAGTTGTCATTCTCCTTATTTTCAAAAAGCCCTTGTCAATATGCACTAGAGGCTTTTTATGTAGCACGTTTTTTGAGACTTGATATACACTAATGCTTTAACTACACACTTATGTTTACTTGTAGATATGTTATGCATGGGATTTTAGTTATATGGGTGACAAAATCCTTAATGGCCTAAATATCTATCTAAGTTTGGCTCGAATTTATTGGAAGGTGGCATGTTGGCCAAGAGTTAGCATCATGTGCCGTACGATATCGGCTAGAGAGCTACCGACCCATGACACTTTGTCTGACCACCTTCATTTGTTATTATCATCCTCTTTTGAGCCCCTCTGCATCGTCATTCATCCTTTTCTTCCTACATTACTCATCTTTTCCCTTTTTTCCCTTTTTAATTTCAATTTTGAGGCTTAAGTGGTGACAATATCATTTTCCTCTATTACCTTTGTTTGTTTCACACTAGTTTAGTTTCAAGTCCCTCCACAGATTGGCAATGTTAGTTTCTCCAACGGAGTCAAAATTCCCTCACACTGCTTTTGGCGCTATTAGGATTTTCTCATCAAGTGTCCCTAATCATTCCAACCTCTTCAAGGACCGGCTTCTATATCTAGTTTCTTCTAATTCCAATGTTGATAGGATAGTTTGGTTGCAACTTATGATTAATTTTAAGTATTGTGAAGATAGCTTGCTGAATGGTTGGTAAATCTTGGTACTAAAATATATTGAAGATTAATTTTGGCCTTACATTAAGTGTTTTCTATTTTTTTCATTCTGTTAGTTGTGTGGCGTTCTAGTATAAGTTGTCTAAGATTACATTCTACCTCTTATGGTTGACATTCTGGTGTGTTTGAAGCATTCCCTGAAACTATTGTTAAATCTCTAGGTACTTTGAGTTTTCCATCATTCGATTCAAGTGACATTGTTTATGCTTCTGCCAAGCCATCATTTGTAAAATTCTTGGTGAAACTATCAACTTTGAAATCAAATTCTAAATCTTTTGCTCTGTTGATTAAGGAATTTAATCAAGGAAAGTCAACCTAACCATATTGGATTCAAGAAGGGTTTTTTGTAATCGAATTTTTCCTTAAAGAATAGTAAAAAAGAATGGATAAAGAAAGAAAAGAAATTGAAATGTCCGTTAAATTTTGATTTTGAAGAACCATTTCCTTGTGGACCAAAGAATGCAATACTTGCTTTTATCATAGAATTAGATTTGAGAGTGATTATCTTAATGAACTTGTTGTCATTTTGAATAATGCTGTTGATTGACAAAATGATGGCCCATTGTTCCTTTTTGTTTTGACAATTATTGTTCATAAAAGATATGAACATGTAGTTAGTAACACCAAATATGAAAGAGGAAGAGATGCAAACACTAAGGTTCTTGAATTGGAAATTCAATCCCAGAAATTAAATTATAGCAATGAGAAATTGCAAAATCAAATTTGCACTTTGACAGCTAAGATGAATTAACTTGATGAGGAATTAAAAACTTTAAATTCTCATAATTCAAAACTTAAAAGTCAAATAAAAGTCCTACAATAATAATGCAACTAGAACCTATTGGGTGAGAATTTGAAGAAATTGGCCTCATTTTGGAGTATTCACCCCTATAAAGACAAGAAATACTATGTTTGTTCTTTTTAAGAAAGCAAAGATGATGAAGATCTGCATTAAATGTGGTTAGTTGGGTCATTTTGACCCACAATATACAAGATCATCCTCTAATAAAAGCTTGGCAGCAAACCTTAAACATTATCCCTTTTGTTTTCAGAGTGCCACAGGGCCCTATTCCTATGATAATCAAGCTTAACCCCCTTCATGTGCTTGTCAAGCTAACCAGGCCCCCCATGGTGCAACCTAGTTTAACTAGTTTGCCTTAGGCTGAAGAAAGAATACTCAAAGTCAAGCTAAAATATCATAATTTTAAAAAGTCAAACTTACAAGAATTTGTACATCAAGATATGATGAATCCTCATTCTGAAACAATAATGGAGTGTCACGACCCAAATTCCTGATCATGATCGGCATAAATATCAATCTTCAATTGATAATCACCAGCCTTTAACCTATATCTATTTTCCATTCCTACTCATATTTGTTTTAATATTCCCTAATCATATTTACTTAAGTTCATTTAATTAGTTAAGAAATCATAAACTTATAGGAAAGAAAGGAAACTCATTGAAATATGTACATATTTTTATAATGTATGTGGACATTGTCCATTGAGGCATATGTCTATTATAACATCAATTTCAAGGGTTTCCAACAAATTCTAAAAGAAAAAAAAAACTCATACAAACAACTAGTCAAATTTATGAGTCATTATCCCATACCAC
This sequence comes from Saraca asoca, assembly GCA_026873985.1. NCBI lineage: Eukaryota > Viridiplantae > Streptophyta > Magnoliopsida > Fabales > Fabaceae > Saraca > Saraca asoca. The sequence continues at coordinate 12,413 of JANHAO010003735.1, read as the reverse complement.
CACATATGTTTTCACCAGGATAAGGCAAAACAAAAGGTAGTTCAACCTATTACTTGTTAAGGAACTAAGAAGTATAAGTTTAACTAACTATGCCCTCAAAAAATTCTATAACCTTACTATTTACAGGTTTTCAAAAGATTTGCAAAATGTGTAAATGGATGATAGATCCCGTAAGGATCAAACCATCCCTATGGCCATCATTAACATGACATTGGTGGCCTGTAAGGGAATAATCTCTACTTCATGTAAAATTTTGCAACCATCTAAATTTAGGATTATGATGTAATGGATCCTGATCTCATACATTCCTAGGGGACTATCTATTGTGGCGGTAAATACATTAGCAGTAATTTTCATGGGATCATTGTTCATCTTTACTTTTCAAGGGGTGGAATAGCAGTAATATCTAGAAAATATGAAAAAAGTCAGAAGAGTGAGTTTGGGACTTAGTGAGATAATTCATACTAAACTTATGAATTTTCTAGCAATAGCAAATATACATACCTCAGATTTCAAGTCACATTGTTATATTATATTTCAATATTTCTCAGAGTAATAACAATTCAAATAAGTAAAATAAACAATCAAGATCAAAACTTTCCTTATTATTTCTTTCCACCTTATCCCACACAATCGCTAGCTTTATCACTCTAAGTTCCACCTTATCCCATGCTTCATATTAAAATGTACAGATTCAAGATCCGGTTCATATACCTAATATCATCTTAGCAATCAGATCTCATCATCATCATTCATAGTCTCATATCTCATAGGAAAATTTTAAACTATCAAACAATATCATATCTCATAATAAATGTATCACATAGTTCATATTTCCATCACAAATCACAGCCACATATTCCTTGTCTCATTATTATGATAATTATCAAGATTATTTCTATAGCATCAGTATATAAATAATCAATAAACTGAATCATATTAGGATTTATTGATGATTATATAGGAAATAGCTTGGAATGGTATAAGTTAAGTTAAGAAAATGAAAATTACTTTATAAAGAAATGAGTTTGGATTGTTTGAATGTAAAAATCTGGAGGTGCGAGCATAATCACGATTGAAATTTGAGTAGAATCGCAATTAGAATCACGAAATTCAAATGGGAAGGTTTCAATTCAACTCTAAAGGATTCAATGCAAAAATGTGAGTCTACTCTCCCAAAATTGCAAACTTTTTGAAAGCCCAAATATGTACGTGATCAGATTTGTGATTGGAATAAAAAAATGAGGTAGGAAGGGTCAATTCAAATTACAAGAAACTAGTTAAATTTTCGATTAGAATCGTAAGAGACAATGCAACTCAATTTCTATGAGCATGATTGCAGGTTGATGTAAATATGGTGATTTGACTTGTGAACTTTAGAAATGATGAAGAACAGCAACCAAAATAGGGGAAACACCATCCAACTTCCACCAAATCATAAATGTTCAACATACCCTAGTTTTAGAAGCTTAACAAGCATAGATTTAAGCTCTTCCAAATATAAAATCATATTTATATCAACAATTCTAAGCAAATTCAAACTAAGCTATAGGACTATACAATAACCATTTTCCTTATCATAATCACCAATTCAAGGATTCCCATCTAATTAGTTTTATTACAACTCACAAGAGAGGTAAAAAATAACTCATATAAGTAGCTAAAACAAGGAGATCAAGATAATCTACAAAGTTCTTTCAATGCTTTTCATGAGCAAAAAGAAGAGCATGTTAACTTCTTGAATTTCTCAAGGGTTTTCTTTCATCAAATAATCAGATATTATTATATTATGGTTTTATTCCATAGAAATAAGCTAAAAATAAAATATCTAAGTTCTAAAAACTTCATAAATTCATATGGGTTCTTAAAGTGAACAGTAACATTTAGATTCAAGAATTCATAACTTTAATTATTCTTAATGAATCAACAAGATTTTGGTACTAAGTTGAAGAGGAAGAAGAAAGGAATTAATGGTAAAAATATGAAAAATTAATATGAAGAAATGAAATGTTTACTTAAAGAAAGAGAGAGAGAGAGAGAGAGAGAGGTGTCAAGAGAGCGAGCTTCCCCAAGTTGATGTTTGAATGTGTGTTGCATGGAATGCAATCAGAAATAGGTTGGAGAAGAAAAAAAGAGAAACAACTCTCTGAAGGGCAAAATGGGAAATTGGAGTCAACTCTCATTTTTTACTATTCCTTGGCAAGTTTCTTTCTTTTTTTGTCTTTTCCTAATTCCTCAATTTTATATCCAAATTTAACATATTCACTGATCATTTATGACTTTGAAATTTTGTCATAAATTAGTTAAATTAATTATTTTTATAATGACTATAAGTTTGCATTTGCAAGATACTTATAGCCCTAGTTTCAAACTCTCTGAAGTTTTGCATAAATTAAATCCTGAAAACAAGAATTTTATTCTATAAGCATTTGAAATGAAATTTTTAGTTCTCAGGATTCTTAAAATTCATATAATTTATCTCTACTCTATCTAGACACTTTGTATCTCACAATTTACAATTTTGAAACTCCCAAACTTTTCAAATTCACCTTTGTGAATTTCTCTAAAATATCATTTTATTATCGAAATTAATTTTAATAAAATTTAGGGTATTACAATTCTCTTTCTTTAATAAAATTTATCCTCAAATTATGAATAGTGGCAATAAGTGTAATACCTAAAAAAAAAGTGACTGAGGGATCGAAGTAAAAATTCTAAATTTATCATTGGGGCCATAACGTAATTTTCTATATTTTCGAAGGGACCTTTTTGAGGCGGTGGAAACTCTTGGGGTCAAAATGCAAATTTTTCCATTTCATTTTATGTATAAAATTTCCCCTGGTTGGCTTTCTTCCTCGCAATTTCATTGACAGTCTCCCATAGTTTCTTTTGGCAAGTCTGGCGCCTTCCTTCACCGTTCGACCGTTTCGTTGCCGTCCAACATTTTTTGACCGATGAACTCCTTTACCCGGTGTCTTTTCAATGTTTCCCAATGTTGGCCTTCCTTCTCCTACGCACTAGCTGTCTCGTTCCAGCCAAAGACCGTCCTGTTGCTTTTCTTCAGCTAGCCCTTATTTCTTATCGCGTCAGTGACATCCAACCAGTCTTAGGTTATCGGCCACTTTCATTCCTCCTTTGGCATCTCCCATCTTACTGTTTAGCCAGCAAGCTCTTCCTCCCCTGTTTTATGGCTTGGTTTGGCCAGTTCTTCTATCAGCTTGCTGGCGAAGCTTCCATCAACGGTGAGCTAGTTATTGGTACTTTGGACTCCGGTGAGTATTCCTAAATTATCGGATTTATTTTATAATAATCCTACAATTAATTTTCTAAGATATTTAAGTTGAAACCCTTAATTGTGTAGGTTTGGCTAGCAACTCCTATAGTCTTACCGGTGGCATCCCGACTCCAACCGAGCTAGCTACTGACAATTTGGAAGCTGGTGAGTAATCCTAAAACAAAAGATTTATTTTATAATTTATCTACATCAATTTTTCAAGTAGATCTAGTTTGAATAGTAAATTTCAAAGTTGATAAAAGTTGGAATTTTCTTATGGATTTGCTTTAGATGAATTCCTATCAATGAATCAAGCCTACAAATGTTAGATATCTGGGAATCCAACTGAAAAACCTAACTGGACTGAGCTTCTCGATTTTCCCAGTTAGTCAATTCAGCTCCTTAAAGAATTTTCAAGGTGAATGGACAATCTTCCTCCTTTAAAAATGTCGTGTGTAATCATAAAATAGATTCATTATATGAAATGTTATAAATTCTTCTAAATAATGAGATTTTTCCTATATGTTGAATTGGTTTCAAAAATATACTCCTTATGTCTCAAGTGTGCATGAAATGGTTTGCTGAGTTAAAATTATATATTTTCATTTTGCTTTATGTTACTAAAATTGATGATACTATTTTTTTTAGGATATGGAAATGCATTTATAAATTTATGTATGTTTTAATAAATGTTGCTACCTACATAGTGAATTTTATGCTTCAAAATATTATTAGAATGTTGAGTTAATACACTGGATCCATTGAGAAATTTATTTGGTAACCTTCAAGCACACTTGTGAGTATGTAAATAGCCAATAGGGAGCAATAAGGATGGAGAGATGTAAGGAGATATACGTTCATGAGCATCCAGCAGACGTGTTGGATGGCTTATGACGGGTATTATGATTTGGTTACCATTTTAAATTTATTCTTTGAAAATCCAATTATATGTTCTACTATATTGAGTTTTAATGAAAGTTTAAAATGTTTTTGGCTTTCTCTCCTATTTATTATTATGCTGTTGAATATCATACTTTCGATTACTTGACTATCTTGCTGAATTATAGTTTTCAAATGTATATTTAAATTTTTGCTATAGAATGGGTAAGTATATCTTTATGGCTATATTTATAGATATATATATATATATACTTTTGAACATGATTTTTAAATGGGATTTTAAGTGATCATGAGATTGTTTACTCACTGAGTTTCAATGAAACTCACTCTTTGTTTTCTATGTTTTTCAAAGCTATAGGATTTTCTTACCTCATCTCCATATCACACCAATATGGGATCTGTTCTTGGATCGAGTGAATAGTTGCAGTGGAGAATAAAAGTATATAAATGGTGAAAAATCAATGGCAGTTGGTAAGATTATGTATGCATGCATCCAGTAGTAGGATGTAATTGTATAGTCTGAGCCACTGTATATTATGATGATGACATACAGGTCATGGTAGGTGTGTAGTCCTTGTGTTGTTATATAGGCCTTATGACTAGGTGTCCGAAATATAAAGAAAATTCTGTCAAATTTTTACTAGAATTTAATATATAAATATTTCGTCATGGATTAACGAAATAATAAGTCATTAGTTTACTATTTGTATTGTAAGGCTTGTAGAGGGTTTCCTGATGATGACCTTCTATGCCAGTCACGTTCCATGGCTCGGGGTGTGTTAATAAGTATTAAGTAACATCTTACACTAAACATATATTGTATGCATCCCTTACCGAATAATCACGGATACTTTTCACATATATTAGATTCTAACTCCCAAATGGCTCCTTGCTCATTGTGTCATCCTCACAACACTTTGAACATAGAAACTTCTCTTGATCCTAAACTTGTCGATCAAGAATAGTTATCAATTGTTCTTCATAAGTCAACTTAGTGTCTAATTGAATCGATTCTTCCTTAATTATATGTGACTCATTTAGGATATATTTCCTTAATATGGAGGCATGGAATACCAATTAGATTCCTTGCATTTCAACTGGCAATTTTAATTGATATGTACAACTCTTACGTGTTTGATAATTCGAAATGGTCCAATATATCGTGGCATCAATTTCCCCCTTTTTACCAAATCATATGACTCTTTTCATAAGAGATACCTTGAGAAACACTTGATCACCAACCTTGAACTCTAATTCTCTTTTTCTTTTATCTAAATAAGATTTCTATCGATCTTGAGGTATCTTCATTTGATTACAAATCAATTACACCTTTTTAATAGCGTCTATTATAAGATCTAGTCCTAATAACTTTGTCTCTCCGGGCTTAAGTCAAACTATTGGAGATCTACATCTTCTCTCATATAATGCCTCAAACAATGCCATTTGGATACTAGATTGATAATAATTGTTGTAGGCAAATTCAATAAGTGGCAGATATTTTTCTCAGCTTCCTTCAAACTCCATCACGCATGCTTAACACATGTCTTCCAAAATATGTATCATTTGCTTTGATTGACCATCTATTTATGGATGAAAAATAATACTAAACCATAATTGAGTATCCAGCACTTGTTGAAATGATTGCTAGAAGTGAGAAGTGAATTGAGTACTATAATTCGAAATGATTATCAACGGCATACCATGTAAAAGAATTATCCTATTTAGGTATATTTGCATATATTGAGTAGTTGAATAAGTTGTCCTGACTGGCAAAAAATGGACTGATTTAGTTAAGTAATCTATCATGATCAAAATTGAATCATTGCCTTTTGGCGACTTTAGCAATCCAACTAAGAAGTCCATCATTATGCTTTCCCATTTCCATTCCAAAATCTTAATGGATTGATGTAATCCTGCCAGATGCTGATGTTTTACCTTCACTTGTTGACACATAAGACATTTGGTCACATATTCAAGCACATCTTGCTTCATGCCTTCCCACCAAAATACCTCTTTCAAATCATGATACATCTTATACACTCTCAGATGCATTATGTATGACAAGTTATAAGCTTGATGTAACAAATCATCTCGAACACTTGAAGGAAACCATAATCATCTTTCCTTTTTAAGCACTCCAAGTCTTGTTGATTACAAACTTTGAACTTAGTTCCACTTCTGCCTTTTATCTAAGGTCACATATTGTGGGTCTTTTTTTTTAGCTTCTTTAATATAATCTACCATCATCGATTATATCATCATGTGGCTAATATGAAGATATGGTTCGAAACTTCTAGTTGCATACCAAGCTTTTCAAATTATGGATAGAAACATAACAACTTTTCTTCTTTAGAAAGAAGATAAGCCAAACTATTTGATGATTTAAGAATTAATGCATCTGTTACCACATTTGCTTTGCCATAATGATGCATTATCAAACATTCATAATCCTTTACTAACTCCATCCACCTACATTGTCGAAGATTAATATCTTTTTGTTCAAATATGTATTTCAGGCTTTTGTGGTCTGTGTAAATCTCACATATTTTTCCATACAAGTAGTGTCTCTATATTTTTAAATCAAAGACTACTACTGCCATCTCTATATCATAAGTGGGATAATTTTGCTCATGTTCTTCTGTTATTGTGACTCATATGCGATTACTCTTCCATTTTGCATTAACATGTATCTAAGTCCAATTCTTGAAGCATTGCAATACACCATATAGCCATCTGGTCTAGATGGCAATGCCAACACCAGGGCTATCGTTAAACACCTCTCTAGCTTTTAAAGCTTTCTTTACATGTAGTAGTCCATTTAAATCGCACTCCCTTCCGAATAAATTTAGTTAATGGCATAGAAATCTTGGAAAAATCCTTGACAAATTATTGATAGTATCCAATTAATCCTAAGAAACTTTGAATTTCAATAACCATCAAAGACCTAGGCTAATTCTCTACAGATTCTACTTTTTAAGGATCAACTCGTATCCTTTCTTGTGACACAATATGACCAAGAAAATTGACACTAGTCACCCAAAATTTACATTTGGAGAATTTCGTGTAAAGCTTATGCTCTCATGAGTCTGCAACACTATTCTCAAGGATTGATTATGTTCCTCCTCGCTTTTGGAGAATACCATGATATCATGAATAAATATGATCACAAACTTATCCAAAGACAATTTGAAAACTCGATTCATCAAGTCCATAAAAGCAGCTGGTGCATTCGTCAAACCAAATAACATTACGAGAAATTTGTAGTGCCCATAATGTGTACAAAAAATAGTCTTGGGCACATTCATTGTGAATCTTTAGCTGATAATACCTTGGTCTCAAATCTATTTTTAAGAAATATTTTGCTCCTTGCAACTGATCGAACAAGTCATAAATATGAGAAAGGGGATATTTTTTCTTGATAGTCACCTTATTTAGCTGACAATGATCAATACACAATCATAATGTCCCCTCTTTCTTTTTAACAAAGAGCACAGGGGCTCCCAATGGTGAAGTACTCAAATAAATGAAGCCTTTAGCTATCAATTCCTATAACAAAGTTTTCAACTCTTTCAATTCCATTAATGCCATATTGTAAGGAGAGATAGAGATAGGTTTAGTGCTAGCTACAAGATTGATAGTAAACTCAATTTCCATATCCGGTGGCAATCCAGGTAAATCATCAATAAACACATTGAGGAACTCACTTATCATTGAGACCTCACTCAGATTTGGAATAAATTGCTTTAAGTCTTTCACCATAACTAACTATGCTATACACCCCTTTTTTAGTAATTTTCAAGCTTGTACACTAGAAATTAAACTAATTATCTTAGCTATTTACTCTCCTTGGAAGACTACAGGAGAAGATTTGTCCACATGGAATGTAACCGTCTTGTCAAAACAATGCATGCACATGTGGTGCTAAGAAAGCCAATCCATACCTAGAATTATATCATAATCAATCATATCCAACATGACTAGATTTGTAGATACCTACTTATCTCCTATTGTCATAAATCTCCAAACAAACAGTCGACTAGAAGAGCCTTGCCAACCGAAGTCATTACTATTAGGGATTTTATCAGTTCATTGAGTTTATTTAGTAAAATGGAAAATTTATTTGCAGTAAAGGAATAGGTAGCTCTAAAGTCAAATAATATCCAAGCTTGTAGACCATGTAATTTCAAAATGCCTGAAACTATGACATTTAATGCTTGGGCCTCCTATCTAGTAAGATTATAAACCCTCGTTGTAGTTTCATTAGGGTTTCTCCCTCACTTGCCTCTTCCATTATTTCTGCCAAACACAGTTGGTGCTCTTACTGAAGCTATAGATTGTCTAATTGGTTACTTTGAGGTTGAGCTTAATAATTTGCACCATATGCTCTATGTCCTAGTTGTCCACATCAAAAACATCTAGTCAAATCTCTTCTACATGGTCTCGAATGATTTGCATTACAAATACTGCATCATAGCACGTTGGTATTGAAATTTCCTTGGCTCTAAGATGCATTTCTTCCATAAAATGGAACGGAAGTGGTTGAAACTAATTGACTTTCCACATTCCTTCTTACAATTAGATTCTGCGACTGGGGCAGTCCACTAAAATTCCTTTTCCACCCATTAGGTGGTGTTCTACGAGCTGAAGCCAAATTTTCAATTGATACAACACTAGTTCCTTTGAATTAAGCTCTTTTCTTACTGCCAAGGGACATTTCCCTTTCACAATACTCTTTAAATCTTAATTCAACTTGCAAAGCCTAATTCATGACTTACTAGTATGTCGTGTCTACATCAACTTTAACATGATCAAAGTAATAATCACGGAGCCCTTGAACAAATCTCTCTACTTTCATAGTCTCATTAGGGATTAGGTAAGTGTCATATCGAGAAATTCAAGTAAATTGAGTATCATACTCACTTATGAACAAGTTTTCTTGTTTTAGATTTTCAAACTTTTGATCTTTCGCTTATTGGACACTAGGAGGAAGCAATTGATCAATAAAATTTTCTTAGAACATCACCCAAGTTAATGGTTTAGCATCTACATCTTGCCCCTTAATAGTTCCCACATAGTAATAATGTGCTAAATCATCTAATTGATATCCTACTAATTTTATTAGTAAGGGTTCAGGACACTATCACATCTTATCATATCTTTTAACTTGATCAAGGAATTGATATAGGTCCTTAGAAAGATCTGTTCCAACATAGTGAAGTGGTCTTAGCTTGAAAAACTCATGAACAATTCTTAGCTTATTCTCTTATTCATTTCTAGTAGGAGAGGTTCAATTTCGTTTATTTCACCTACTTTTATCAGGATTTCTATTTGGATCTCGGTCCTAGTTTTGTCTTAGTGCATGTATAAGGTGATCCATTGCCTACTGGACTAAATTCTTTACCTATTGAGGGACTTCAGGGTTATCACCGACTTCATGGTCTGGATTATTTCATCCAATAGATTACTCTCCATTATCGGATTCAAATTCTTTGTCATCTTGCTTTCTAGTTCTCACCATAATTTACATTATAAAATTAATCAAATTCTCAATAGTTACAAAAGGTTCCAATTTCATTCTACTGATATGGATACATATTTCACAAGGTCAACAAGAATGGTATCAACAATACATGCTCCCGGGTGCACACATGCTACTAGTACTGTTCCTATTAATACTTGATGAAACCATTACAACTAGACAACAACTCTACATGCAAGCTTATACTCAAAGGTTTAACCTAAATTTTTGCTCTGATACCAAACATGTGACGACCTAAATTTCTGGCCATGATTGACATGAATATCAATCCTCAATTGATAATCACTAATTTTCAACCTATTTCTATTTTCCATTCCTACTTATACTTGTTTCAATATTCCCTAATCATATTTACTCATGTTCATTTAATTAGTTAAGAAATTATAAACTTATAGGAAAGAATGGAAACTTATTGAAATATACACATACTTATATAATATACATAAACATTATCCATTAAGGCACATGCTTGTTATAACATCAATTTCAAGTGTTTCTAACAAATTCCAAAAAATTAAAAAAAAAAAACTTGTACAGACAATTAATTAGCTCTATGAGTCCTTCACCCACACCATCCCATGTGTTTTCACAAGGATAAGGAAAAACAAAAGGTAGTTTAACCTATTACTAGTCAAGGAACCAAAAAGTATAGGTTCAACTAACTATGCCCTCGAGAAATTCTATGGCCTTACTATTTACAAGTTTTCAAAAGATTTGGAAAATGTATAGATGGATAATAGTTCTCTTAAGGATCAAATCATCACGTGGCCATTATTAACAGGACATTGGGAGGTTGTAAAAGAATAATCTCCACTTTATGTAAAACCTCACAACTAGTTAAATTCAGGATTACGGATCTTGATCTCATACATTCCTAGAGGACTATCTATTGCAGTGGTAAATACATCAACAATGATTTCCATGGGATCATTGTTCATCCTTCCTTTTTAGGGGGTAGAATAGTAGTAATATCTTAAGAATTTGAAAAAAAAATAGTCCATAAAAGAGTGAGTCTGGGGCTCAGTAAGATAATTTATATCAAACTTATAAATTTTTCAACAATAGCAAATATACATACCTCAGATTTCAGGTCACATTATTATATCATATTTCAATATTTCTCAAAGTAACAACAATTCAAATAAGTAAAATAAACAATCAAAATCAAAACTCTCCTTGTTACTCCTTTCTACCTTATCCCACACAATTGCTAGCCTTATCCTTTCAAGTTCCACCTTATTCCATGTTTCATATTAGAATGTGTAGATCTAGGATATGATTCATATACCGAATCTCATCTTATCATCATCATTCATAGTCTCATATCTCGTAGAAAATTTTCAAGCTATCAAACAATATCATATATCACATAGTTCACATTTGCATCATAAATCACAACTATATATTCCTTGTCACATTATTTTGATAATTATCAAGATAATTACTATAGCATTAATATATAAATAATCAGTAAATTGACTCATGTTAGTTTATGAGTTAGCTCAATTAGGATTTATTAATGATTATATTGGAAATGGGTGGGAATAGTATGAAGTTAAGTCAAGAAATTGAGAGTTACTTTATAGAGAAGTGAGTTTAAGCTATTTGAATGTAAAAATCTAAAGGTGCGAGCATGATTATGATTGAAATTTGAATAGAATCGTGATTAGAACTGTAGAATTCAAATGGGAAGGTTTCAATTCGACTTGGAAGGATTCAATACAAAAATACGAGTCTATTCACCTAAAATTGTAAACTTTCAAAAAGTCCAAATATGTACACGATCATAATCATGATTAGAATAAAAAAATAGGGTAGGAAGGGTCAATTCGAATCGTGAGAAACTAGTTAAATTTTCGATTCATATCATAAGACATAATGTAACTCGATTGATTGCAAGGTTAGTGTAAATATGGCGATTTGACCCGTGAACTCTAGAAATAATGAAGAACAACAACCAAAATAGGGGAAACACTATCCAACTTCTACCAAATCATAAAGGTTCAACATACCATTGTTTTAGAAGCTTAACAAGCATAAATTCAATCTTTTCCAGACAAAAAATCATATTTATATCAACAATTCTAAGCAAATTCAAACTAAGCCATAGGACCATACAATACTCATTTTCCTTATCATAATCAACAATTCAAGGATTCACATCTAATTAGTTTTATTACAACTCACAAAAAAGGTAAGAATCATTCACCTAAGTAGCTGAAACAAGGAGATCAAGATAATCTACAAAGGTCTTTCAATGCTCTTCATGAACAAAAAGAGGAGCATGTTAACTTCTTGAATTTTTCAAGGTTTTTCTTTCGTCAAATAATTAGATACTTTTAGATTATGGTTTTATTCTATGAACAAGCTAGAAATAAAAAATTTAAGCTCTAAAAATTTCAAAAATTCAAATGGGTTCTTGAAATGAACAATAACTTTTAGATTCAAGAATTCATAACTTAGATTTTTCTTAATGAATCAATAAGATTTTGGTACTAAGTTGAAGAGAAAGAAGAGAGGAATTAGCAGCAAAAATATGAGAAATTAACATGAAGGAAGAAAATGCTTATATGAAGAGAGAGAGAGAGAGAGAGAGAGAGAGAGAGAGAGAGAGAGAGAGAGAGAGAGAGAGAGGGGTGGAGAGAGAGAGCGTTCCCACGAGGGTGTGTGTGTGTGTGTGGTATGGAATGTAACAAGAAA
>JANHAO010003734.1:0-25574 GCA_026873985.1 Saraca asoca | reverse complement strand
CTCAAGTTTAGCTAGCTTCCTTGGCTGGTTGCTGTCTGTTGTTATTGTAGTTTTTGTTTGCATGTTTTAGTGTAGTTTAGCTTAGTTTTTATTCTACCAACACCCCATTTCAGCTCCTAATATCATTGATAATATTATCCTAAAATAGTCCTTGGGTTCAACCTGGGTTGCTTATGCTACAATTTAGTTTATGTAGCTCCAGTTTATAAATTTCTAATTTGACGGCTTCGACACGCTGCAATCAATGACCTACCCGATACTGTAAAGGGTCACATGTTGGCAATGGCACAAAGTCTATCATAAGGCTCTTTGCCATATGAATTAGTTATCACTATGATCTTTTAGCACCATGAATGTAACCTAGGACCCTTTAATGCCACTTTTACATAATCGATGTCCCCCAACATGTTTAGGAATTTTAGATAAGAGTTGGTAGGGCTGAGTGAATCTCAGACCCCAAATTTCTAAGAGCCAAATAGTAGAGATAGCGAATGGACGAGATTGAAGAAGAGTTAGATTGACTAGCTGCTCATGAGCAGGCAGGCTAGGCCTTAGGTCCCTCTACGAGGATTGGGATAAGGTGTTGGGAAATCTTAGTTAAAGGCAATTAGATTATGAAGTGGAATAAAAAATTTAAAATTTAATTTTAAAGTTAGATTTATAAACTAATGATTGATTATGCATTATTCGAATAAAAAAAGCAACTAGAATGAAAAATATACCTCTCTCCTGGTTGAAATGTATTATGGAACTTCATAAAGAGAGACCTAAGTGTATCTCCTTTGAGGTAAGTTCACATGATCGACCTTCACTCTATCACACCTTCATGCTAACATTGATGAACGGTGATTATAGAGAGAAAAGGGAAAAATAGGGCAATTTTTCATAATTAGCTCAACACTTGAGCAAAAACGAATTTGGTGACTGGCGGCTACAACTCTTGCAGTAGCTATAAGGAGAATTAGGGTTTGCTACAATTCTTGTATAAATCCTTTTATAGCCATTTCATGACTTGCTTATCAAATTGCCTCATTATTAAGATTATTATGATTTCTAAGAATCCTAATTAACTATTATTTAGTGAATAAGAAATTTCCTAAAACATTACCCAATAAAATAAATAAATAAATAAATAAACTCTTTATTTATATATTTTTAGAAATCTTAATCAACTACTATTTAGTGAATAAGGAATTTGTTAAAGCATTGCCCTAATAAAATAAATAAATAAATAACTCTTTATTTATATTTATTTATTTTTCCATTAGGTATCTCATAGCTAAATTATCAACTATATCATAATTGAATTATTTTCTCTAAATAAATAAATATGAATACATCCAACCTTATGTATCTAACCCCTTAGGTTCATGCTAAGTTAGCAATGAGACATGATTATTTATGATTAAATTAAACACTTTTATTTTAATATTTAGAATTAATCTCATTAATTCTAGATCCCATAAATCATAATTAATGTCTAGTAACATGTCATGAAGATTGAGTTAGCATAAATTATAAATATGAACCTTTTTAATTACAATTACCATGTTGTAAAGTCATTCCATTCATTCAATGTCCTAATCAAACTTTAGGATATGATATTAAGTCAAAAATCCTAACCAGTCGATAATTATGTATCGTTTCCCTTACAAATGACTCATTTGTGAAACTTAAAAAACTTTTTTCTGGTTTCAACTTAACTTTGCCAAGGATTTCCTGAGTTAGGTTACTGAGGAAACATATGACTTTCTCTCTTTATTTTGAGAAGTGATGGATCTCTTGTTAACATCTATAAACCTTCATACATAGCAAAGCTATGCTTAATGTTTGTCCCTTTTATGCTTCCTAGGAATTAAAATAGCATTAAAGTATAACTAACTATATATTAGATTACTATAGGGTTTTAAATCTAAGAACTAATCAATATCATTGGAACATGAGAATTTCAGTTTGAACTATTTATATTCCATTTGGGAATTCTTGGATGAGTCAAGCCAATGAACTCATTCAACTAATGAGCACCCACATATCTGCACTAGTGTCTCTACATTAATGTCTATAAAACTAGACATTCTCTCAATTGAGTATGCATCATATGTGTTGGTCTATCCATATAATTAATGTCCATTCCTAATGCTTCTATGACCAAGAACATTTAAGATTAGGGCTTATAAGGAATCCCATTTCATGATCATCATCTCTATACGTGACCTTATCGGTCAATTAGCTCTCTTGATCTATGGACTTTTAGTAAACAATATTTAAAATATATATGATAAATAAAATATATTTATTAGTAATAATTGATTTAAATTAAATTGTTTATAATTAGCTTGTAGGGCATAATTATAACACAAGAAGGCATTGTCTTGATTAACCAATAATGGGCCACACTATTGATGATTTATATAAGCTCATGCAAGCTATGAGCACTAGTATAGATTAACACTTGGGTCATATCGAGTAGAGGCTAAACATCCTAGAGGGTAAGGTGGAGCATATATGTGACACCTTTTCCATAAAGGACTAGGAGTGAAGGAGCTCACAATAACGTAGGATTGTGACAAGGCTAGTAGAGTCTCTTTTTTTTTAGTTTATGTTTATGATTTGGACTTATGTATTTGCTTTCGATTTTGATTTCTTTGATAATGATTCATCACCTTAGGTGATATTCATGTTTTGAATTTATTTATGAAATATATGAATTTCTTTTACTCTTATTGAATAATTTTCTATAAAGTGACGCACTTATGAATGTGATATGATGATTGAAAGAATGTGAATGATACAAAAAGTGGAATGACTTCCCATGAATGAAAGTGAATGGCATTATGATGTATGCCTAGGACATGATTGAATGAATGATAGTGAAAAATAATATATATGATATGAATGAAAGTTAGATTTATTGCCAAGTTAGGAAAGTGGTGTATAATATGTAGGTGACGAGATTGAAATGATATGTGTGAGACTACGCATTTATTTTTATACAAAGATGCCTTAAAAGAGATATAAGTAAGAAATAGTAGAACACGAAAGTGAAAGAAAGATTAGTTAACTCTAGATGGATAGTTACAGAATGTAGAAAAAGAAAGGAGAGTTAGTAATTAGTACTCATAACGAATAGAGATGAGATGATAGATAAGAATGTGAATGACACGTTATAAGAAGAGTTAGACAATAATGAAAGACAGGCTGGAAGGGGGACTGTAGTATAAAAGGAACAATTGAAGAGGTTAGAGGCAAAATTAAGATAAGATCAGAAAAAACCCACAGGTCAAGTTAGATACAGCCATCAGTCAGAAAATAACTAGGATAAAAAAAAAATCATGAAACATACGAACAAGGAAGCATTGTGGTCAAAGAATGAAATGAAGGTCCAAAAAGAAAGGATAAAATAAGGCAAAGAAAGGAGGACTGTGAACAAATCAACTTAGGAGAGACAAAGGATGTCTAGACGTCAAATACGATGGATAAGAGTCCAAGGGCAAAACGGTCATGAAAGGAACAAAACGATAGAACTTCAAATAATGCAAAAGGCAATATGCTCAGATTGACTAGGTACCAAATGTAATTTGAAGGAAGTAACAATGAAGCATAAAAGCGGAGCAATTCAGTAATGGCAGGACAATAACCGTAAACACTCAGACCAAAGAGCGATCCTTAAGGAAAGACAAAGACAACATGGAAGTTCATCACATCAGGAATAATGGAAAGGCAAAAATAAATAAATAAATAAAAATAAAGTAAAGATAAGAACCAAGAGGTCTATGATTTGAGTGTTCCTCAGAGTCATAGGTAAGGTGGCAGAGGTGCAAGAAATTCATTCTTTTATTGCATTTGTCTTTGACGTAGAAGTTAAATTTTATTGTAGAATTACTATTAAAAAGTGATTATAGATAGTTTATTTGATATCTCTAAAACTCCAATTCTTTTCTAATTAAATTTAAAAACTTTAAATATTTAATTCTTCATACTTTCATAAACTTTCAAATTAGTTTATGCTCAAATGAAAATAACTTTTCATGTCAAATTTAGTTGCAATGGTATTAAATTGATATAAAATTTTTTAAATTGATATTAAATTAATAATAAAATAATATTTAATACTAGTATATTCTAGTTTGTATTAACATAAAAAATCAATAGGTCATATTAGTTAATTTGACCAACTAATAGTATTAGTTATTTGTATAAAGATATTTAACAAAATTAATTATTTATTATTATCTGTTTATATATAAAATGACATTTAAGAACATAATTATATTATATAATTTATTTAAGTATTATTTTATATTAATAATATTTCATATTTTTAAGTATTATTTATCATAGTTTTTTTTTTAAAAATCATTATTATTTATTATGGATTAGATTTTTCTTTAAAAAATAAATAATTATAATTTATTATATTTATTAATTATTCTTTAAATATAAATAATTATAATTTATTATACTTATTAAATTTTAAAAAAATAGTTATAATTTATTTTAATTTTTATTAAGAAATAGATAATTTTAAATAAAAAATTAATTTTTATATTATTAATTATTATTATTATTATCATTATTCATGTTATTTTTTTTATAAATTAATAGTGAAAGTAAAGAAAGGAAGGATGAAATAACATCTTTAATACATATGAATCAATTGTAAAATAATTTATCATAAAATATATTTTATATATTTTTATAAGGATTTTTTCATATATTAAGGATAATAATATCAAAATTTGAATTAATTAAGGATAATAATATTTTTTTATATATTAAATATTAAAGAAATAATTGAAAAAATTGAATTTTTTTTTTTAACTTTTTAAGGATAAAAATAATAATTTACCAAACATTAAACACCCTCCTTGGCATAACTGATAACTTCAAAAAAGACAATTACATGCTTTGACCTCTAGCGTGATAGAATTATCCTCTCTGCGAAACGTTGTCGTGCTTTGAAGTGAAGCCCATCCACTTTTACACAGCGACGGGACTTCAAATCAGTCGGGAAGCAGTTAGCCAGAGGTTGCAGATAAGAAAGAGATAAGAGACAGCGCGTAGGGAGAGAAACTAGAGAGAGAAAGAAAGCAAGTACCTTGAAATGGCGACTCTACAATTCACTGACTGCACGAATCCAGTGATTTTGCTGAGGTCTTCGTTGACATCTCTCTTCGCCGTCGCTCCTCGCCATTGCAGAACAGCTCAAGCTCTCTCCGAAACTCAACTTTCTGCAGATATAGTAGGCTTTTATGAAAATCTTTTATTACCTGTTTGGTATATTGAATTTTAAAAACATACTTCTAAATTTAACTCAAATTGCCAGTTATGAAAGCCGAAACTTATGTTTTGGGCTCGAAGACGTTGCTGTATGGTTTTTGATAAAGATTGTGGTTGTTTAATTGTTTCAGCAACAGTTTTACATCAAGTCAACGAGAAAAAATAGTAAACACATGGTGAGTGAGAAAGGGACCATGGCATACGTTACGACGCCAAACAGGGGATTCAACTTGAAGGTTTCTGCTACACTTAACAGGTGTGTTTCTCATAACCACAGATGCTTTCATTCTCTAGTTTACTGTGAAACGTTGCAAGTAAGATCATGAAAATTTTGGACTTCATTTTGTTTTATTTATGATGCTTTGATATGTTTTTATTTTATCAAATATAATTTGATTTTATTTTGTCCCTTTAGTTGGGGTGGCATATTAGGAGCAGGCCAAAGGGATGAGCCTTATGATTAACATATATAATTTTAATTAAATAAAATATCATAATTAATCTTGTTATTATTATTTTTAATTAAATAAAATAAGGATCCCAACACCTCATCCTGGGCCGTGCATTCAGGTACAGGTGTTAAAACAGGTTGTCTCTGATGAGTTGGCGTGAGTGTCGATGACCTTTGTTTGGTATTGATATGGAAAAAAATAAAATGATATCGATTTCTTAAGAAACTAATCCGTAATAATCCATACAAGATTCTCATGCTGATATTAGATGTTATATCAATAATTGGTTATAACATCATTTTGCTACTTTATAAATGTAAATTTTTTAATTTAATTTTTATTCTTAATTTATATTCTAATATATTTAGTTTCATCAAATCAAGACTTTTTATTCATTTATCTCATATCTTATTAATTAAAATGATAATATGAAAATTTAAAATATAAAATGATACACCTAATATTTGTGAAGAAACTAGATATAACTTACACAAAAGTAAATATATATATATATAAATTAAAATTAGATTTGTGCCCATATAATACATGGGTAAGAGCTATAAAATTAAAGTATATTAGATTAAACAAATTGGATTAAAAGGTGATGATAATAATACTTTAAGGATTCCAAATTAACGAAATTGAAACATTAACCCTTTTCTTCCTTTATTCTATAAAATTAAAGTATATTAGATTAAACAAATTCGATTAAAGGTGATAATAATAATACTTTAAAGATTCCAAATTAAGGAAATTGAAACAGTAAGCCTTTTCTTCCTTTATTCATTATATTTTTCTAGTTGTTTATCAATAAGTTACTTTTTCATAGAAAACGTTTATACTTTTTAAAAATTCTTGCCGGCAAATATCATTGGAGTGTAAATATTATTCTTATATAATCATACAATAAGTCATAATTTTTTCTCAAATTGTAGTACCAAATAAAGTTACTTGTTTAATTGGAACATTTGAAATTATTAAGTCCGTCATGAAAAAATAAGTGCTCTCTTCTCCAATAACAAACAAAAACGTGAAAATAACAATAAAAATTTTATCATAATTTTAACTTTTCATTTGTTTAGTAATAGAAATAAATTATTAAAAATAAAGAAAACGAAAATATTAACTTATTCATACTAGATGCATACATTTATATTAGTATGTCTTCTATCTATTTAAGTTCTTATGTCCAGACCTTGAACAAATAATGTATTAAAGATTAATTTCATGAGATCAATTATCCGTAAACATTCATCAGTTAATGTAATTTATATTTTAGAATAATAATAATAATTAAGAAAGATGTGAATAAAAATTTTGAAAATTTGGTAGAAAATCAATATATAAGTTATAAAAAGAAGTTTTCTAAAATCAAAACATACCAAAGCATCTTCATTATGGCAAAATAAGAGGCAACACTTTCATTGTCTTGAGTTTTCTAATAAATTAAAAATTAACATGCGATATTTACATAAAGTTCATATACATATATAAATAATTCAAATTAAAACGTATTAACAAATTTATATTAAAAATTAGATATAGATAATTTTATTAAATAACTATCTTCATAGAATTGATAATTTCTATAAAGAATGGGAATAAATAGCATTTATCAAAATGGTTTAAAATTTAAAAATTAGAGCATATATCATTAAAATTATTTAAAATCTAAATTATTCAACACATTAAAATATTTTATACTTTTATTTTTAATATTAAATATTTAAATATAATAAAAACCAATTCTAAATTGAAATTATCATTTAGATTTTAAAATTATACAAGTTATTTTGATATTAAAATAATTTAAATATAAAATAAAATTATAAAATTATAAAAATTATTTTGAGCGGAAAACCTTTAATGATATTTAATAGTTTTTATTTCAAGTGGTATATTACAAGTACAGTTTTATTTCTTTAAGTTTGAATCTTTGATTTATCATTAATATTTTTTTACTTATAAAATTATCATAAATTTATTCACATAAAAATTTGTATTAATTAATTTATATATTCCAATCTAAACTGATATTTTTTAATATTAGTCTAGCCTAATATCAATATTAATACTAAATATATATTAAAAAAAATTTCTAAGATAGTATTTGAATAAAATATTATATAAATTTTTTATCTATTGTTTTTCTAATTATATTAAATATTTAGGTTTAGAATGTTTACTAATAATAATAATAATAATAACAACATAATAAACATAAGAGGACAAAAGTATCACCAATAGAAATGTAACTTCAAAACCCTACTAAGTAAGATCGATTGAAAACATCCAAATCAAGCAAGTAACAATTAATCACACCCAAAAGAAACTAGATAAAATTACAGTAAAGCAAGGCACAAGCGTTGGCTGACGCTCCAATTTCTATGCAAATAGAAGCAACAAAATATGAACAACTGATATCCAAAAGGGTTTCTTGGGAGGTCGAGCGATTTTGACTACTGGGAACCGATGGTGGACAAAATCAAACTTTTGAATGCCCAATAATGCGCTCTTCCGCCGGAGAAGATGGAGGAAGAGAAAAGATACCGATTACACTGCCGTTGTCAATGTGCCCTGACACAAAAGCCAATAACACAAAATAGATAGAGGCAGGGGCTTATAACGACGAGCACGAGGTTTAAGAACCGAGACCAAAATGTCATATGTCAGTCTTATAAACCAATTTGATATGCAAATGTATTTGATTTTATACAAAACTTGACGTGAAAATCAAGAGCCTTGTGATGTAAATTTGGAAGCAAATGTATTTGTAAATTATTTTTTTTTAATTTTTTCTATTTTGGGGATATTTATGTCTTTTTAGTATCGATCATTTGTCCAGTACGAATAGAAGAGTACATAGTTGAAATTCTTGCATTTTCATCTTCGCATCCATATAAGATAACATGCTTGAACCCTTAAGAGTTGGGAGAAAAGTTCTTATACCAATTAGGAAAAAAATATGTCTACTCTTGTCAATAGGATTTTTGTTTAGAATACTCTTTAAGGGGAGGCGGGCTCAATGATCGGGTGAACATTGTGACTCAGGTTAGAGATTAAAGTGTGGAGCTTAGAGATACTCTTCCTATATACTCAAAACTATGTAATGAGGCATATACTAATAAAATGGAATTATCCCTCTCCTAATTTTTAAAACAGTCCCTTTCTCAATATGCATTATAAGCTTCTTATGTGGCACGTTTTTTGAGACTCAATATGTACTGATATTTCGACTACATGTTTATGGTTGTTTGTGGACATGCGCATGGGATTTTGGTTGTATGGACAACAAAATTCTCAATACCTTGATCATTTATTCAAATATGGCTCGAATTTATTGAAAGGTTAGCATGTTGTCTAAGAGTTGGCATCATGCGCTATATAATTTCGACTAGAGAGCTACCGGCCCGTGACATTTTGGTATCAGAGCTCAGTTATGCTAGAGAGAGCAAATTAGATGGGTCATGATTAGGGTAGATTCGGCTTGTCAAAAGCATGTAGAGCTTGTGAGTGAAGTGGACTCTCGTCCAAATAGCGAAGAGATGCTGTTAAGGACTTGACTATGAGGAGTACAAGAGGTTTGAGTAATTCAAAGGCTAGTGTGAGAGATATTACATTCGAGGGAACGTTAATGGTGCATTAGGTGCAATAGCGTGGAGAAGTTGGTGGACTTGCTGATAAAAAGTTAATAGTGAGGGGTGAGTTAACCACGATACTCAAGAAAGTGAGGGTTTCAACCCCCTTTGGATTAAAAACTATTTTGACCATAAAACTTGTATAGCATATCCATGCTCTCTCTCTCTCTCTCTCTCTCTCACACACACACGTATACACTCATATTCATGCATCATTCTATTCATCAAATTGTAACTTTTTATGAAAAATTGATCAATTTGAAAGGTATTGCATCATCTGTCACAACATATTCTTGCATCATCAAATTGTAACTTTTTATGAATTATACTGACAAACAGCTAAAAGTGAGGAGTGAGTACAACCACGATCCTCAGTGAAGTGAGAGTTTCTACCCCCTCTGGGTTGAAAAATATTTTGGCACATAAAACTTGTATAACACATCTGCGCTAATACGCACACACACATAAATATATACATTTATACATACACACACATAAAGGCACACACACATATAGACACGCTTACTCATATTCATGCATCATTCCATTCATAACATTGTAATTTTTTTTGAAAAACTAATCAATCTAAGAGGTCATGTATCATCAATTATAATATATTCTTAATGTTAGTAAGACTCTACTGTTGTCTTTGCGAAAAAAATATATAAATTATATTGACACATTGGATCGTTAGTAGAAACGTTGTCTATTGAATTTGAAATTTGAAATTGAAATGTCCCTTGAGACATTACTTAACTTTTTTGATAATTTGTGCTGCCTGATTACACTTGATCTCATGACCTCTTATCATATAAGTAACCATATATGTCCCATGAGCCCCCGTCGCATGTGATGCCATATTTGTACATCTCTTATTGCACATAGGTTCTCCATTGTCCACTTGTTGTGTTAATTAACAATCACAATCATCCTTTGAATTTTTCTGTAACTAGCTCTTATCTTACCTTTTCCTAATTTTTTAGTTACTTATTGTCATAGTTCCCTATTGGCTTTTACCCAATAATTAGTTAGTTAATTATGAAAGCTCTAACTCTAACTCATGGCTTAGTCTTTCTAGCCTTGGCATGCATACACTTAACACATAAAAAACATCCCGAATAATTCTTATAAATGATTAGGCTTAAGATATTTATCTAATTCTTTTTCTAATCACCCTAGCATTTAGAAAACATTTTAGGCTAATTTCAAAATAATAATTTAATAACTAAATGGAGTTAGGAAAAAGTAGAAAACCACACTTACTTTGGTAGGAGAAAAATTTCTTAAACCTAACATTGGAGCCCTTATCCTAGTTTTGACTTGAGTCTTTGACTTTTGGGGGAAATTGCAACAATTAAAAGGAAATCAAAGATTAAACAAGAAAAAGAACTTAAGGAAATAATTTAACATTTTTAGGCCAAAATCCTTACCCCAGATCCACACCTTTACTGAGTGCATACTATAATCCTTTTTAACTGAGCAACGCTCTTTGGGAGCTACTCTATTGCAAATAAGGGTTGTGAGAAAGGCAATAGGGGCTGCAACTTATATAATCTTGTTGAGGTGTGTGATTGACCTAGTCATGCATGGCTGATCGATCTTGTGATATAGTACTGACCAATCAACCAGTTTTTGGAATTGGATAATCATTTGACTTGAATTTCGAGGCCATTCATGACCTAAAACCTCGGTCCAACTTATCTTGTGGTCCTTTCTCAACCTGGGTTTTGAGTTATAAAGTTTATTCCAACTTGTTTCATGATAGTTTGGCTTATCCTAGTCTAGTCTTACCCGTAGAAGATGTTACTAATTCTCCCTTTTAGACAATTCATCCTCAAATTGTTTGTTCTAATTCTTTAATCATATAGCACATTCAACACTTATATGAAATAGAGAATCCTATTCTATTACTACATAGAGTACTATTGATGTCTGTCTAAATCCTTTCTATTGGGGAATCATCATTGAAAACATAAGCTAGTTCCCCAAGAAATCTAGATATTTCTAGCACATAGTGATTCTAGTTCACAGGTGATTTTTTCTTTTCCACTTATGTCCCATAGGACTTTAACTAAAGCAACATCCTTCGTTCGTAGTTACTTAACTTGTTTGTCCAGTATGGCCATTAGCTTGACTTTATAAGTCATTTTTGGTCTTAGATCTTTAGGGATATGGGGAAATACATGACTTATATCCGATATATACTCTCGGCACATAGACACATGGAAGACAGGAGAGATGCCATCCAGTTCTGGAGGTAAATCTAAGTGATAAGTAGCTGCTTCTAAGTGCTTAAGTATAACATACATGCCTATAAAACAAGGTCTAAGCTTTCCTTGTATTCCAAAATGCATTACTCCTTTCATGGGAGATATTTACAAGAAGACTTGATTCCCATCTTGAAATTCTAGTCTTAGAATGACACTTTCTTCTCTTTTAAACCATCCAATTGGTGTTCAACACTTCCTCCCATATAGTGCCTCAAATGGTGCGATCTGAATACTGGTATGGAAGCTATTGTTACATGCAAACTTGACAAAGAGTAACTATTCCATGTAGTTCCCTGAAAACTTCAGGACACAAGCTTTTAACATGTCCTCTAAAATCTAAATGGTTCACTTAGACTTTCCATCTATTTAAGAGTGAAATGTTGTACTGCATTTCAGTTGCGTGCCTAAAGCCTTCTAGAAGGTTTGCCAAAATTAGGATGTGTTATGGGCAAAATCCAGCATTGCGAAATAGGCTGGAGAAGGCCCCGCAATAGATTAAGTCCAAGGGACAAGAGCCTAACTCGTTAGGCTCCTATCTGCATAAGCAGCAGAATGAGGGAGTCTTAGCTTGCCAAGTAGCGAGATCCAGCTTGCAACTTGCTATACATGATCTGGGATCGTCAAAAGTGAGCTCATAGAGTTCGTCCTCGCTGGCCAAAGGCAGCAGCGACCCTGAGCCAGATACAGCTCGCAAAATGAGTCACCTTGCTTAGATAAGGGCTCAGCGACATGGAACACTAGACAAGCTTACGTTAGCTTACAATTTCAACAGACAAGAGGGGGCCCACCTGTAGAAAGTAATCTGCACAAGCAGAACTGTAGAAGTTTATATTGTCTTGTACATTTAATACTTGATATAATATATTTACAATATGTAAAATTACACCTGTAACCTCCTAGCCTTTATAAATAGGAGGGAAGAGACCATTGTAAAAGGGACGAAGGGAAGATGCAGAAACTCTATAAAAATCTCTTCAAAAAAGCAATAACATTACCATGGACATAGGGTCGGTACTGTCCGGATTTAGCTGAACCACATTAAAACTGTGTTCTCAATTGTTCTTCTTCTTCCTCTTGCCTTTCTACGTCCATTTACCACCTTTGTAACCAGATTGTAGTCTGAGTCCTAGAAGAACCTCTTCAGTTGGCTGGATTCTAGCAGAACCAAAATTCACCGTTAACATTTTGGCACCATTTGTGGGGATTCATATATTTTCTGGTCTATTTTCTATTGCAATGGCAAAAGGAAGAGCTATCAGAGCTTCGAATGCATTGGTTAATCCTCCAGAAAGTCATGTGTCCACAATGGACTCCTTTACTGCCCCTGTCGTAGGTGTTACCTCTGGCTTGCCCCCGGCTAATTCTTTTCAACCTGCTACCATTGCGAGTGGCACTGATGGAATGTAGACTTAGCTTCAACACCAGGAGAGACTAGAGAATATGATGGGAGAGCTGACTAGAGTAGTCACAATCCTAGCACAAACTTAGACCCAGGGTGTGCAAAGGCAGAAGAGTCAAGACAACCAACAATCTTCTAGTTAGCGATCTGGGACATGAGGCCCATTGTTGGAGGAGTTGAATCAAAGGATGAACTGGTTGGAGGAACGTCTTTGAGCTCCCGATGATCGAGCTCATTACGAGGACAGGTCGCCCTTCTCCATAGAGATTGAGACTCAGCCCCTCCCTCTCAAACTCAAAGTCCACGCAATTCCTCTGTACAATGGGGACACTGATCTTTATGACCACCTGGACGCATTCAACATTCAGATGGACTTGTAAACAGTTGATCCTCTAGTTAAATGTCGGGTTTTCCTCGCTATATTAGGAAGTGTGCCTTGGGCCTGGTTTAGAAGCCTTCCTGCTCGCTCGATATGCAACTGGGAAGAGTGCTAACAGAAGTTTATTAGCCAATATCGAGTGTTGAAGAGATATCTCGTGCCCTTTGCCACCCCGTGATGGTCTTTCAGCATAAGTATAAGTCGTTGATGGATTATATTATCAGGTTCAGACTTGAAGCCAATTCAGTGGAAAATCCATCTGAGGAAACCATGCTAGCAACCATCTCTGTCGGAATCCATAAGGATGGGAAGCTTTATAAAAGTCTGTACAAGTCTCTGATAAAAGACTTAATCGAGTTTTACGAATGAGCTACTAAGCAGATTAAGTGGGAGGAAACATTCGGCTCAGGAAAGCCTGAAATGAAGTGTCAGAAGGGTGGCTCCATGCAAAGTAAGAAGAGGAGCAATGTGGATCAAGGTGACCACTCCAACGTATAGACTGCGAAAAAGTCCCATAGGCCCAAAGGTGAGTGACCTCAACCCCCAGCTCGCCATGAGCAATATAGCGTCTTGTCAGACTCCCAAGATAGGATATACATGACAAAAAGGAACAGAGAAGACTTTGGAACACCTGCACCGTCTAGGATTCCCTATAAGCGAAGGAACTAAGAAGAGTTTTGTGCTTACCTTAATAAAGCTGGCCACAACACTTCAAACTGTCGGGCCCTTAGGGACGCAATCGAGAACTTGATCAGAAGAGGCCACTTAAGGGAGTATGTGGTGTGACCTGTGGGATACCGATCTTAGAATCTTTAGCTAGATACTGATCAAGAGCCTGAGGGCTCAGTCAGAATTATACATTGATAATGTATCTTGAGTTCAAGAGATAATGAAAGCACTCCCCTTTGTCCCAATTGAAAGAAACCTGTTTGTCGATTGGCTTGGAACTTTGGCAGCTCTTCATCATTTTTCTAATTAGTTTTTTGCTATCAAGTGTTTGCAATCCCTGCAGGTTGCATGCGGTCAACTTTTTCAAGCAACAAAACATACTCATTATCCAACTATGACCTTCGGTCCAATTGAGGCGTGGAGACGCTCAAAATAAACTCATGTATCTAGTTGAGTTGTGGGCTTACTGATGCATGGAGACACTCAAAATAAACTTGTTTATTTTAGCAAAGTTGTCAACAAAAATCAAAATACATGTTATCTACGAGGTAGCGGTGTGCTACATGTGATCTAAAAGACACAACTCTTGTGCAGTCAGGTTCACAGCTCTCGTGCAACTTGCCTGAACATCATTCACTCATAACTCACTGATATCTGAATCTATTGTCAAGACTAAAGTGTGGTCGATTGGCCATCTGAATATTTCACTCAATTGTGATTTGCAAGGATTTGTACAACTGCTTATATGAGCAGAATATTCAACACAATGCAACACTCACAAAGAGTTCATCCATTAAGAAACCTCGACAAGGTAGGTTTACATCAGAAGATTCAAAGTACATCAAAATACAAGGCCTATAGCTACCGCTTCCAGGAAGAGGAGACTAGTCTCTGAAAGTTGAATCTCGTTTAACAGGAGGACCAGGGGGCTCGCTAAATCCCCAATTTTCTTCTTCCAAGCAGCCTTCTCAGCTAAATGCTCCTCCTTAGCCTCACCCCTAGGACTGAGAATTCGAAAAGTGCCAGAGGATGCGGCTGGGAGGGATATGTCTCACGGTGAAACTGTGAGGAAGTAATCCAAGGTCAGCATAAAACTCCCTCGTAGCTAGCAAAAAGAGCTATCCATGGGAGTCACATGCATTAGGCTATTCACGCCTCTTGATCTCTTGCAGTAGGCTATGCATGCCTCAAAGTGCTTCGCCAGAAGCCAAACCACCAAAATTATGGGAGGCTTAGTTAAGGCACCCATTGAGCTCTTCTATGGAGAAAGAGGAAGACCATAAGGCTTTAAATAAACCAACTTGGTCTCCTGAAAAATCTAAAGGATATCTTATTGCTCCTGATTGAACAGTTCAGGAAGAAATGAAACTGCCACGCCAATGGCTGGGAACCATGCACAGGAAAAAGGCATGGCTTGGAATAGATGAAGTGAAAGATTTGAGTTTGAAATGACAACTTAGCAGAAACTATAGGTAAAGATTTTGATTGCACAGTGAAATTTCAACTCCTAATCCGTGAAGCGAATTGAGAGTTGGTGGCTTATGTTATGGGCAAAATCCAGCATCACGAAATAGGCCAGAGAAGGCCTCACAGTAGATTAAGTCCAAGGGAAAAGAGCATAACTCGTTAGGCTCCTATCTACACGAGCAGCGAAACGAAGGAGAGTCCCAGCTCGCTAAGTAGTGAGATCCAGCTCGCATCTCGCTATATGTGACCTCATATCGTCAAAGGTGAGCTCATGGAGTTCGTCCTTGTTGGCCAAAGGCAACAGTGACCCCGAGATTGAAATAGCTCACGAAATGAGGCATTTCGCTCAGATAAGGGCTCAGTGACATGGAACACTAGACAAGCTTACATTAGCTCACAACTTCAGTAGACAAGAAGGGGCCTACCCACAGCAAGTAATCTGCACAAGCAGGACTGCAGAAGTTTATATTGTCTTGTATATTTAATGCTTGATGTAATGTATTTACAACATGTAAAATTATACTTATAACCTCCCAACTTTTATAAATAGGAGAGAGGAGACCATTGTAAAAGGGACGAAGGGAAGATATGAAAACTCTACAAAAATTTCTTCAAAAAAATAATAACATTTCCGTGGACGTAGGGTCCGGTACTATCCGAATTTGGCCAACCACGTTAAAACTGTATTCTTAGTTCTTCTTCTTCTTCCTCCTGCCTTTGTACGTCCATTTACCATATTTGTAACCAGATTGCAGTTTGAGTCCTAGAAGAACCTCTTCAGTTGGCTGGATTCTGGCAAAACCAAAATCCACCACCAACAAGATGTCAATTAGGTCCCTTTATCTAAGATGATTGAAGTAGGCACTCCATGTAGTGGCACTATCTCATTCAAGAAGATCCTAGTATACTGTTTTGCATTGTAGATAGCCTTAATTGGGAGAAAATGAGCTATATTAGTCAACATGCCGATGATGACCAATATTAAATCGTTCCCTTTCAAATATTTAAGGAGTCTTGTCACGAAATCCATGGTAATCCAATCTTATTTTCATTTGAAAATCTCAATGTTCTATAGCAACATTGTCAGTGTTTGGTATTCCGCCTTTACTTACATCTACCCACAAATTTTGTGATGTCCCCGTTCATACTCTCCGGTTGATAGAACACTTAAGATTTCAATACATCCTAATAGCTTCTAGGTGAATGGTATAAAAAGACGTTTGGCTTAATCTCATTAGCTCCTTCCTTATTCCTCTTATCTTTGGAACCTATAAGTGATCTTGATATTTAACGATCCTAGTCTGATGTACTGAAATCCTCGTCTCTGACTTCTATTTAGCCCTTTTTTGTAACTCAATAGCTTTAGGGTCTGTAGTCTGGGTAGTTTTAATTTGTTCCATTAATGGCAAGCTTATTCGCACGTTGGCTATTAAAATCCCTGGTTCCCACAATTCCAACTGTACCTTATTCATTTCCAACCAATGCATGTCTATGATTTAATCTCCCCTTTCCAAAATGATGTGAGCTAGACTTCTAGCCCATTTATGGCCAAGCGTGTTAGCTACAATGTTAGCTTTACTGGGTGGTACTGTATATTATCATCATAGTTTTTCACTAGTTCCATCCATCTCCTTTGTCTAAGATTGAGGTCCCTCTATTTGAAGATGTATTTGAGACTCTTCTAATTTGTGAAAATCTTGCAAGTTTCTCCATACAAGTAGTGTCTCAAAAGTTTTAGTACAAAGACCATATGTGCCATTTCTAAGCCATGTGTGGATTATTTCTTCTCGTGCATTCTCGTGCACTTTCAACTACCTTGATCCATAAGCTATCAACTTTCTATGCTATATCAAGGTGCATCTCAAATTAATCCTTGATGCATCACATTAAATTGAATATCCGCTTATTCTAAAGGTAGAGTCAAGATTAGGGTTGATGTAAGGAACTCCTTAAGCTATGCAAAACTTTCCTGACACTTGTTTGTCCATGCAAACTTTACTTTTTTCTGGGTTAATCAGGTCAAAGGTCCTACCTAGTGAGAGAAATCTTTGACAAATCATCTATGGTACCCTGCTAAACCCAAGAAACTTTTGATATCTGTGATTATGGTTGGTCTCGGCCAATTCTGCATTACCTCAACCTTTTAGGGGTCTACACTATAACATTATTTGAAATCACATGCCTAAAAAATGCCACACTATGTATCCAGAAATCACACTTCAAGAACTTGGCACACAACTTATGTTTTCTCAGGGTTTGGAGGACTATCCTTAGATGTTGGGCATGCTCTCTTCACTCTTGGAATAGATGAAGATATCATCTATGAAGCAGTGACAAACCAATTAAGGAATGGCTTGAAGACTTGGTTCATCAGATCCATAAATGTTGTCAGTGCATTAGTTAACTCAAAAGACGTGACCAAGAACTTATAATGTCCATAATAGGTTCTAAAGGCTATCTTGGGTATATTTTTCCCTCAAACTTTCAATTAGTGTAGCTTAAGTAAAGATCCAAGTTGATTAAAGCGATCTTCAATCTTCAGTAATGGGTACTTATTCTTAATTTCCATTTTATACGACTGATGGTAGTTTATGTAGAATTGCATTAAACTGTCCTTTTTCTTAACAAACAAGATTGGAGGTGGAGTGCTCGGTCGAATATAACCCTGGTCCACAAGTTAATAAGTGATGGAATTTTATGAAAATAGGTGGGGCTTTGTGGTGAAGCAATGAATTATGATCAAAAGGCAAAATCTTCTAGCCTGTTAAATTTTAGCTCCAGATTCTACAAAAGAATTTGTAGTCGGCCCTATTGGAAACACCTATAAACTGACAAAGCTATGTACAAAAGAGGGTGAAAGCAATAAAAAATAGACAGAAGTAAAAGCCTAATCCTAAAGTCAATATCCTAAATCCTTAGTTAAACTAAAAACACAGAAATTAATAATGCTAGTCCCCAAAATCGGCAAAAATAAGAGGCTGAACTACCCTAACTCATAGTAGGATAAATCTAGATCAATCCATAGGGATTGATGATTAATCTAGTGTATGAAAGTAAAAGAAAGCGTGATTGTTGGTTATTTATTTAGAATACAAAAATATACAATTGACATCAACATAAACAAAGGGAGTCAAATATAGAAAGGGAACTCTAAGTGAAAAAGCTTCAAACCAAGAGACTCTTACATTTAATTTAGTGATTGATTATAGACGCAAGAGTTTCATTCCCTATTTGATCGTTTAGTCAAGAATTAAATTAGGCCCAACACTTGAACTAATTTTTGCTAATTTCTCTTTTATTTCACTAATCTAGCCCAATATCCAAATTAACTCTTATTGTTGAATTGATCAAAGTCTAGCACCCTAATTAACTCAACAATAGTATTAGGAACCATAAAAGACCAAGACTAATTCACAAACTTATCCTAGTAGGAAATTCATCAATCACCTTATATTTCCCTAGAATAATTGATTGATACCAGTGCATAATTAAAAACCTTATTACTACTCAAACCAAAGAGCCATATACAACTTTAATTACAAAAGGTTAGCTAGTAGTTAATCATAATAGACAATCAAATTGGCCACATTAACTAATCATCGAAAGCAATTAATTCCATTAAATTAGAGAAACGAGAAAATCAAATTAGGAATAAATCAACAATAAGTCTCATAATTAACAAGAGAATTGAAATGAAATTTTCCTTAGATTGAAAGAAAATATTAGCTACACATTACAAAAGAAGCAAAAACAAAAAGAAAAGAAAAGAAAAGACTTGAAAGAGACTAACATTCTTATCCTAGGAAAGTTTCTTATTTATTACAAAAATGAGAGAAATGAAAAGGTTCCTAAAAGATTATTGATTTTATATTTTTATACTCTACCCCTCTCCTCTCATTTTGATTCCTAATTAGGGCTAAATGGAGACACAATTGGACCTAGTCTCTTCATAGAAGTTGTAGCCCTATCTTTTATCAACCCAATGGCCTTCATCTTACTCTAAAATTTGATTCCTAGCTCAATTTATAAGTTAAAAACCAAGATAGTTTTGTAGAGCTATCAAACTACTAATAGAGTTCGTCACTTTGATTCACAGTCCTAAAACTTATTTCAAAAGGGTATGTTTTGACCTTGAGCCCTTCACAAAAATTGTAATGGTGGATTTTAGCTATCCAATGGGCTTAGGTTTTCGCTAAATTGAAATCTAGAGCTCTACATATGGTCAACATGTTGAGACTGGTTTTGGGTTAGTGGGTCAACACTCTATTTCGACTTTTAGGCTAAATTTAACCCCTTAAACAGTTGAAATGAGCTTGGGACTCCTTATAACATTTGTAGCGTTTCCTTTTAGCTTTCCAAATACATATGAATAAACCAAAACCAAAATCCAAAACTCTAGATACACTAAAAAAACTTGAAATAATATCAAATTACTGAATTAATCCAATTAAATTTCAAAACTGACTAATTTAAGAAATCAATCACAAGTATCTAATTTGTCACAAAAATATAACAGAAGAGTAAGTATATAAGTGATGTAAAATATGTATAAATTATATTCATCAGTCCTGCAACTACAACTTTAACTCCTTCAACGATGTTGGAGCCATCCTATAAGGTGCTATAGAGATAGGTTAAGTGTTTGGCACCAAATTGATCTGAAATTCAATTTCCCTATCTGGTGGCAATCCTGGCAATTCATTGGGAAACACATTTGGGTATTTTCGCACCACATGAATAGATTCCAATTTAGGTCCTAGCTTTTCAAGATCTTTTACAACTATCAAGAATGCTTGACATCCTTTCCTAATCATTTTTCTCTCCTCCATGGCTACGATTAAGTTGACCTTTTCGTCACTCCAATCCCCTTGCAAAGTAAAAGATTGTCTTTTCATGATAATCTAGTAGGACATAATGAGCTATTAACTAATCCATTCCAAGAATTATGTAAAAATCTATCATTAGCAAGATATGTAGATTTGCTTCGATGGTCTTTCCTAAAATGTCTATCTTGCATTCCTTGGTTACTCATGTAGCTTTTAGGAAATCTTCCACTGGAGTCGCCACATACAAATTATCACATAGAGGTATAATACTTAAGTTCACAAAAAATATACTCAAAACAAAATAGTGGGTAGCACCAGAATCAAACAATACTCTTACAGGTCAACATTGGATTCTTGAGCATTTTGCTTAGTTAGTGCGAAGACTCCAGCAATCGCTTGTCCCTAAGAAGGTTGTCCCCTACCTGTTGATCCCTGTCTTCTCCCACTGCAATATGCTAGAGAAAGGTTTGTGATCTCTTAGCCTCACTATGTCTTGCTCCTTGTGGCTTTAATCCTAATGACTTGGGATTATCGTGACTTTGGTTGTGGTTTCATCTTGTTAGGTTCTTGCTATTTCCTCTAAACTATGAGGACAACTATTCCTTTCAAACTTACTCCTCGTCCACTTTCTGTTCCTTGTGATTATTTTGAATTCTTTATATTCCTTCCTTTTTAGCTTTAAATCTAAAGCCCTATTCATGGATTCTACCATCATCATCTGATCATTAACTATGATGGCTAAGAAGTATAAGCTTGGCAGACCTCAAACATAACAATCTACTTTTTTCCTGGGGTCTAGAATCAAACTCTGCCCATAATGTGATAGTCTATTGAATTGATATGTATAGTCAGCTACCTTCCTTCTTGGAAGCATTTTTAGATCTAAGAATTCTCAAACCTTTGGATCTCATATGCTTTTAGGTAAGAATTGCTATAGGAATGCCTTCTGGTAGTCGTCCAAGGCTTCGGGGTAGTCTTTCGATCCTTAATTGTCACACTAGGCCTTATGACAATGTAAAGCCATTCCTTCTTGAGTCTGATAATCATACTGCATAGAGAGACATCCTATAACTTCCAATATTTTCTCAATTTACTCCAAGAATTCTTATGGATCTTGAGTCTGATAATCATCCTAAAATGTCATGGGTTTAAGGTAGAGGACATCCATGAATTGGGTGTTCTTGGTGAGGGATGTGACGATGGTGCTACAACCTCCTCCTCTTGGTGTATTTGCTTGTCTTATCCCTCCCTCTGGGACCTATTCTGAACCATCATTTCCATGGTTCATTGCAACTAGTCTAACCGGTTAACAAGCGAACAAATCTGAGCAACTATGTCATTGCTATGATTTCTTCTTTGCCAATTTAGTTACAGATTTGGAGGCAAATTTGATTTCTAATCTGTTGACGTCGGATTTTGGTTATGCTCCAAACTTTGGTCAACGGGGGGATTTTTTCGGGATCTCAAGCCTGTATCCGATTCAGATGTAATAGAATGGCGAAATAAACAAAGATGAAGGGAAAGAGTAGAGGAGAAGATGCAAGGTTTAACGTGGTTCGGTCAAATCTAGATATCACTGGACCCTACGTCTACGGCAGTATGCTACTGTAATGATGTATTTACAATGTTACAATGTTGCTCTTTGTTTTGGCAGAGCTTTTACACAGAAAAGTTGGCTCTCTCTCATTCTTTCCTCTAATAATGCAATCCTATTTATAGAGGAAGGAGTTACATGCATTAATCACAAGCTACAATTGTGTTACATCAAGATATAAATGTAAAAGACAGTAAAAAGCTACAATTCGGCTATTGCAGAATGTAGGCTGTGGGGTGGGCCCCCTTGGTCGGCTGTAGACTTCTGTCTGTCTGTGTGCGTTGCTTGGTACGACTGTTCTAAGCGAGGTGCTGGGCATCCCAAGCGGGAGTTCCTGGCTTGGGGGTGTCATGGGGACCTGCTGTAGCGAGGTAGTGGGCGTCGCTTCGAGGGATGTATCTGAATGACTTTGCTACATCGCTGCCTCTCTGCCTCGCGAGGCGAGGCTTGCTTTGCGGGATAGTGCCGGGACAATCTTCGCTATGCCACCTTCTGATGGAGGGCGAAGCGAAGCTCGCTGGACGTCTTTGGCAAAGCGGGGGGCTTGGCCCTTGCCGCGCTTGGGGGGCTTGTTCACTCGAGGCCATTTTGCATTTAACAGGATCGAACCGATTTTCATATATAACATAAGCCCCCAACTCTCAGTTCACCTAGCGAGCTGGGAGTTAAGACTTTGCAATTCCCTATCCGTCGGAATCTTACTTCATGTATTTCCATCAGCTCACAGTCGGAGCTCTCCAATGTAGGTATGCTTTGTCGAGGTCTTTCAATGAATGAAAGTTTCTTTTCCACAATTTTCGTTTGTTGTCATTTTTCTTTGTAAACACTTCAGTTTGAACCATCTGTGCAACCTGCGCGTAGTCAGAAGACAGCATGTGTTACGAACGGGAGCGATGTTGCGCTTGAGTCGATCCTGTGACCAAATAAATGAACAGATCAGTGCAAAATTATTGAATAATGAAACAAGTTTGCAAGCGAGCTGCAAAATTATCAATTGATCGATCTTGTGCTTGGGCTGATCTTGTGGCCAGATGCGCATTAGAGTTGCGACTTAGTTGAATTCGCATGGGAGCTGCGAAATTGATAAATGAGCGATCTTGTGCTCGGGCCGATCTTGTGGCTAGATGCGCATAAGAGTTGCGACTTAGTTGAATTTGCATGGGAGCTGCGAAATTGATAAATGAGCGATCTTGTGCTTGGGCCAATCGTGGCCAAATAGAAGGGTGATCGATCTTGTGATCAGGGTGATCTTGTGCCTAAATAAGTGAGTATTTTTTAGTGTCTCCACATCTCAGCGAGCACGCAGCTCAACTGGTTAAGTGAATTTATTTTGAGCGTCTCCACGTCTTAATAAGCCTGCAGCTCAACTGGTTAAGCGCTGCAGCTCAACTGGTTAAGCGAGTTTATTTTGAGCGTCTCAACGCCTGCTGCAGCTCAATTGGTTAAGCGAGTTTATTTTGAGCGTCTCCATGCCTCAACGAGCCTACAGATCAACTGGCTAAGTGTTCATCAATTCTTCTCTGGATTGAGCTCTAAGGGGCCTCAACTGAATGAAGAATTAGAGTGTGAAGCCTTTCATAAGGTTTGCGATAAGTTGACCACATGCAGATTGTGGACATTGCTAGCATGATAAAAGAAAACTTAGTATTAGTAATTGTATTCAAAATGTTTAGATAACTTGCAAATAGATACAAAAGTTCAAAAGATCGTCCTGATAGTAAGGGACCGCTCTCGCTCGACGTCCCGCTGGGATGATCCATACTGTTGCCTGGAAGGCTGCATAATGTAATCATGCAAACGATCTCTTTTGATGAGATCCTCGATAGCATCTTGCAGTGCCCAGTATTCCGAGGTGACATGCCCGCACTCATTGTGACATAAGCAGAACTTTCCTCGGTTGAGTCTAGACCTGCTGGGAGTCTTCAGGGGCAGAGGCTTTCCGAAGTCTTCCTTGTCCCTTTCCACTGCGAAGATCTTGTCCTAAGCATTTGACAAAATGCTATAGGTGCTGTGGCGAGCTTGGAATGGGGGTCGCTCGTCCTTGCTCTTCTTTGCAAGTTAGAACTCGGGGTTGTCATTCCCGTTTTCATGGTTATTCCTTTTCCTATTCGGAGCTGAACCACTTGTTTTCGTTCTCTGTGAGCCAAAAGTCTCGTCCCACTTGATTTGTTTTGTGACTCGCTCATAGAACTCACCCAGGTTGCCTACTGGGGATTTGTACAGGCTTTTGAATAGTTTTCCATCCCTGCGGAGATCCGTCGAGATGGCAGCCAGAATAGCGTCATCTGAGGGTTTCTCAACATTATTGGCTTAGCGCCTGAAGCGAGTGAGGTAATCTTTCAACGCCTCTTGCTTGCCCTGGAAGATTGTAGCGAGGTGGCATGGGGGCGCGAGTCACTTTCGCAGCGCTTGGTATTGATCGACAAACTTTTCCTGACAATTCTCCCAACTGCTGATGCTGCGAGCTGGGAGACTCTTGAATCACGCTCGAGGGACTTCACCCAAAGTAGCGGGGAAGACACGGCACTTGACCAAGGGGCTGCAAGCTTGAAGATCCATCTGAATGTTGAACAAGTCCAGATGGTTATGCGGGTCATTGTCTTCGTCATACAGTGGAATGGATGGAACTTTAAGCTTACATGGCAGGGGTTCCTCTATGATCTCTCTAAGGAGAGGGGTTTGCTCCTCAAAGCGCCCCTGGTCATTTCGAGCTTGAGGATGCTCGTCCAAACACTTGACTCTTTAAAAGAGACCTTCCACCATGATGCCCAAGCCCCCCAGTCCTTCGCTAGGGACTTGGTGGTTTGGTTCATTGCCCTGGCCGTATGGATGGCGATGCGAGGTCCGCTCCCAGTTAGCTTCACCGAAATGTTCAACCTCAGGTATGGTGGGTTCAGTCCATGCTTGTACATTCTGAGCTTGAGCTTGTGCTTGTACCAGCATTGTGACTGTTTTAGTCAGTTTTCCCATCATGTGCTTGAGTTTCTCCTGACGCTGGAGCCAGGTTTGTGGTTCATCGACGCCGTTGTCGGTAAGGATTGATTGCACCGAACTAGTTGGAGGAACACCAGTAGTTGCTTTGACAATGGGAGCAGTAGACGAGTTTGTTGTCGAGACATGGCCATCTGGAGTATGGTGTTGCGCATTTGAGGCTCTAGTGGCTCTTCCCTTGACAATTGCAGTAGGAATGAACCAGAATAGGTGAGATCCCTACAGACGGTGCCAAAATGTTGACATCGAATTTTGATTATGCTCCAAACTCCGGCCAACGAGGGGATTCTTTCGGGATCTCAAGCTTGTATCCGATTCAGATGTAATAGAATGACAAAATAAACAAAGATGAAGGGAAGAGTAGAGGAGAAGACACAAGTTTTAACGTGGTTTGGCCAAATCCAGATATCACTAGACCCTACGTCCGCGACAGTATGCTATTGCAATGATGTATTTACAATGTTACAATGTTGCTCTTTGTTTTGGCAGAGCTTTTACACAGAAAATTTGGCTCTTTCTCCTTCTTTCCTTTAACAATGCAATCCTATTTATAGAGGAAGGAGGAGTTACATGCATTAATTACAAGCTACAATTGTGTTACATCAAGAT